>VZSF01010826.1:0-166153 GCA_013398295.1 Chionis minor | reverse complement strand
AGCAGCCTTTCAGTATCTGAAGGGAGCCTACAGGAGAGCTGGAGAGGGACTCTTTGTCAGGAAGTCTAGTGATAGGACAAGGGGTAATGGTTTTAAATTGGAAGAGGGGAGATTTAGATTAGATATTAGGAAGAAGTTCTTTACTGTGAGGGTGGTGAGGCACTGGAACAGGTTACCCAGGGAAGTTGTGGAGGCCCCATCCCTGGAAGTGTTTAAGGCCAGGCTGGATGGGGCTTTGAGCAACCTGCTGTAGTCAGAGGTGTCCCTGCCCATGGCAGGGGGGTTGGAACTTGATGATCTTTAAGGTCCATTCCAACTCTAACCATTCTATGATTCTATGATTCTGTGATTCTAAGAATGGCATAAGCCTGATCGATGGACTGCTTGGAAAACTTTGCCTCCCATTTTCTCTTCATGGTCTCAAAAAAGTAATAGCACCTGCATACATGAGGGCCAACCTATGCAGTCAAATATCTCATTCTCCCTGCCTTTCACATCTACTAATTGCTTTAGCACCGGGGGTCTGGCTATAGCTATTAAATGGCCTGCAGTGTCATGCAGTCCCCTTTGTAACGCAGCTCCCACAGATGCATCCACTCTCCTCCTGTCTCTTTTCCTGTTTTAATTTTGCTGTCTTTCTCCTGGAGCCAGAAAAGGAGGAAAGAGGAAAGAACCACCTGTGACACACTAGTGATATTGCCTGATAAAAGGTGCTCCTACACCATAGTGATGGGTGAGAGGAACCTGGAGAAAATCAAATTTGACTGACAGCATTAGTGCTGGATCTCTCACCTGGGGTATTGGTGTTATAGTGCTAAAGGTCCCATCTCTAACACAATAATATTTCATATACCTGCCAGGTACACTGATTTGAATGTATTCATCTCCCACTTTCTGTCACCACCTATCATGGTTCATCACAGTCACTGTTGCATTATTAATAATCCTTCCTCTGTGTGTATGTGTATTTCCGTAGCCCAAATGGAAAAGAGCTCCACCTGATCAACAGAAATCTTAGTGGAGGGCACCACCTGGGGATATGGGAAAAATTCGCAAGTCTGCCCTGCTATGTCAGTTTGAGGAACAGTCCACTGCTAGTTAAAGTCCTCTTCAGCCGGCCATACATAATAGAGATGAAGGATGAGGTGACAGGCAAGAGAATAAGGGTTTACCCATTTAAATGGCACTTACCAGGAAGCTATCCTGATAAAATCAGTATGTGAAGAGTGTGCAGTTGAATGGGGATCTTACCCCAAAACTCTGGAGGAAACCACACAGGTAATAGCTTTGCCCAGCCAAAGGGGTCACTGAGAGGACATCATGCAACATTTTAGTGAGCTGACAGCATTGTCAATAGGATGACATTATCCCAAGTATTCTGACCAGTGAAGTGGGAAAACTTATATATGTAGTGGGAGAGCAGAGCAATAAAGAACCTCAGCTACTAGTCATGGATGCTGATGGAAAAAAGAAAACTAGCCAGAAGATGATTATCAGGAAAAGAAATGTTAGGTGCATGGACCCATAATGCCTACTTCAGAAAATACTGGGAAAGATCATTAAGAGCCCCCTGTTTCCCTTAACACTGGAAATGGCTCATGGCTCTCCAGGACACAGGGATGTGGCCACTGATGTTTCCAGCGAAGACTCCAGTGCTAATAAACTTCTCTAATCCGTGTTTTGCCAGAGGACAAGCTCTCTTTTAAACAACCATGCATATTCCATCACCATCATGCTTTGAAGTCAGAATTGCAAACAAAACTGAATCCCAGCCCCCATAAGTGAAAGCCCAGCCCACATTTTACTCTGTATGAGGTATCTATGGCACATTAGAAGGCTGTAATTTTATCTTTAGGGCTCAGCTGTCAAAACGGCGAGTTTTTCATCCTTGGCGAAATCACCCTGGGACTCATGTCACAGCAGATTTGCAGCTTTACCTGTCCTTTGTTCACTATTTTCCCAAGCAGACAGAGTTTCATGGCCAATGAATAATGAAACCATCGCTTTCCAAAGAACAAAACACGATGGTTGCTACCTTGCTTCAGAAAAGACAAGGCCAAGATAAATGTGAGAGCTGAATCCATGCTTCAGCTCTGAACCCAGATCTGGAGAGCACTCAAGAGCCATGTGCTGGGCTTGGCATCTATTTATTTATTTGACAGAGGGCTCATCTTGTCAGTCTGACAATAACGTTTGATTCTCACAAGCTGTCCTGGATTGAAGTAAAACAGGACCAATTTTGTTCAGTAACTCTACTTTCTAACTAGGCCTCTTCTAACCGCTGAAATTGGCAGCATATTGTGCAGAAAACTGCTCTTTCTCGGAGCGATAAGACCCATGTTTATAGCTGATGCCAAGGGGTGGTATGCAGAAAGGCTTTTGCTTGTACTTATTGCTATAACAACCGAGGGCAGCCAACTTTGTTATTTGCCCCATTGGAGGGTCAGAAGCAGAAAAGCATAGAGGGCTCACACCTGTGGGGAGGAGCGAACAGGACAGGTGACCCAAAACTCACCAAACAGGGTATTCCATCCCATTGCCTCATGCTCAGTATAAAAGCTGAGGGATCAAAGGGTCAGCTCTCTTTTCTTCAATGGCCGGCGTCTGAGGAGGACTCCGACTGCTCGTCTACCTTTGATCCCAATCCGTGTGTTCCTGAATCCAGATCCGGAATCCAGTTCCCATCCATTGCTGAGTCCAGTCTGGGACTTCCCCAGTGCCTGCTGGTGATGTGACTGTCATCCTGAGAGCTTGATACAGTTTTGTATATATTTCATTATTTTTCTTTTTGTTATTTTATTCTTTATATTTCATTAAAGTAGTTTAGTTCTTACTAAACTAGTCTCTCTTCTCCTCTCTCTCCTGCTCAGCAGGAGAGAGGGAACATCTGTTGCTCAGCTTGCTGGAGCCAATCCGGCTCAAACAAGCACTTCACAAACCGGCATGTACATCACAAACATCCCTTCCACTCATGCCTTGCAGTACTTCCCATCCTGTGCCCACCCTTCCACCCTGACGGACTCCTTGGCTGCAGAAACGCTGCTCCACTGCCTCTGCAGCCATTGTTTGCTCTGGTAGTGTACTGCAGCATGAGGTTGGCAGGGGTGGAATGAGCGCTGGTGTCCCTGCTGTTGTTGCAATGCCCTGTCCCTCCTGCATCGGAGGAAAGGCAAGAGAAGAGTCACTGGATAAATAACAGCACCCAAGGTAACTATGGGCTCTGACAAATAAGCTCTGTCTAGTGGAGTCGTATCAGGTTAAAGAAGGGCTGTCCCTTGCCACCCCCCTCACCCCTCTGCTGGAGCTGACAACCCTGAGGCACAGGGTGCACCAGCTCATGGCTTAGGGCAGCCATGAAGGTGAGTTTTTTGTTAAGATCCCATCCCAGGAATGACAGAAGCTGAATTGAGGCTTATGTTCCCTTCAAATACCTCCACAGCAAGGCAGAAGGCCCTCGCAAAAGAGTGGTGCACAAAGGTGGGCATGTTTAAATTCACTCCAGCTGCCTGCTGCCCTCTGACAAGGAGATATCCATCCTGTCTCAGGAGCAGGATTTTTGAGGTTTTGCCCCAAAGCATGTGATTTAATACATGCCCTTTTTGCCTTGCCTTAGGTAGCCACAAAATTTGTAAAGGGTTGTGAAATTAGTCCGGCCTCTTTAAAGTCCGGCCACAGCCTTTGCCTCCCTGACCTCGGGAAGAGGGACAATATATTCCATGGATAAACTACATGCAGCATTTTTAAAAGAAAAAAGATTTCTTTTTATCATCTCTAAAGCTGCTGCCCTTTAATTTCAGTGAGTGACCCCTTGTTCCCATGTTGCAGAACAGAGGTTTTTTTAAAAAATAAAAGAAAGGAAGGAGCAATCAATTTCACTTTCCATCTTTAATCATTGTGAATGTCTCAGACAACTCTCCCTCTAACTAGTCATCATTTCTGGCTAAAAAGTCCCTGCAATCTCTCATCATCTATAAATTCAATGACACTTCTATCTTCATTGACCTTCTCTGGACCTTTCAATATCTCCTACATTTTTCTTCACCTGACAAACAACGATTTCTGACCCACCATCAGCCCAATCCTTCCTGTCCTTCTCTGGAAGGCAGCCTGCTACATTATTCCACCAGTCCCTGACTATTGCTTCCTTTCCGCTTATTTAAAAGTAGATACTGGAGTCCCTGTTTTCAAAGCAAAGTCCTTTATTTCAGGCACATTGTCAGTGCGAGAACAAGTTGATAAAATGTCTACATAAACCCCAGAAGAAAGCTTGCAAAGTGAGTTATCCCCTCATTCCTACTGCTAACATGCATGCAAAGCTGAAATCTAATATTGCTGTTCACAAGCCTGGAGAGATCAATGGGAGCAGTTTTCATTGCTACGGCATCAACTTGCTTTAGAAACTGCTCATAGTTTGGCTCTTCGGATCTTATTTGCCCTTAAAGGAAGCTGTAGGTTTCGGGTTGGGCACAATATGGGTCACAGAAAACACACTATCTGCTGCTAGCAGAGATTGTAAGCACATTGCTCTGTGTATTCTCATGCCTCATTGTCCCTCTCTATAAAATAGCCAATGATGCTGTTGACCTACTTTGAAAAAACATTGATGGCTGCTAGTGAAGAGCTCTAGGAAAGAGCTGGCTGTTATCTCACTGGCTTTCCCACAGCTTTGGACTGAGGGGTATGCGGAGGAGCCACATCTCCAGAACATTACATCTCCTCATCCTCATGGGACATGAAAGCCAGGACGTATTCTCCCCCCAGCCCTACCCCCTGCTGTCTCAAAGCATGTAGCCCAAAGCATTGCCCAGGCCACTGGTCTGTCTGAGAACACATGAATCTTTTTAAGTCCAGCCTTCTCCCTCTTCTCCCCAGACTTCATACAGCAACAAAACATTTCATGTTGAAGACACTGAAAGTGTCAGCGCTGGCTGTGGAGATGGCACCTACTGAAACAAATCGGTGTCATTCATATACCACAGCTGCTTTTGCAGGCTGTCTGTAAACTTGCTCAGTGCTGCAACACTAGACTTGCTCTTTCTTTTGAAATGTGCTGCAGAGCCCTGCCAGCAAGGCACTTACTTTTTTCCATAAAGCCCAAGATGCTGAAAAGCAGCTAGAGGCTTCTGCCAATCCTTTCCTTTCATCTCCTTGCTCGAGCTTCCTGCTTCCCACAATACTACTGCACTAACATTCAAACTACTCCAGCTTAACTAGTTTCTGCTGCTAGCCCTCCACAGGACAGGTCTCTGATAGTGCAGGGATGGGATGAGAAGGAAGAGTTTCTTCACTGTGCCTGACACTTGGAAAAGCAGATGAAAGCAATGATTTTCAGGTGTTGTGCTGGCAAAGGCCAGGAATAGCGACCTCCTGGAAGTCCAGTGTCATATCCTTTTCATGCTATGAACCACTGACCTTGAGTAGAAAATAATCTGCTATTGAGCACCATTATGATGGAGTACGTGCAACGTGGGCACCTCTGCTGATATTTGCCTGTCTTTGTTTTACTATTTATATCTGTAATCGTCCTGGAGAGAGAAATTAATTACAGCCTGTCTCCCTATCCAGAGATTCTGTTCATATTACAAACCCCTGAAAGTGCAACTCAAGCAGTTTCTGATTATCAGTGAAAGCCTCAAACTGGAATACAAGCTTCTTAATTAATCTCTCCCTCTTTTCGAGTGATGATTTCATGATGTTTCTGAAAAAAAAAGGAGGGGATGAATAAGAAAGCAGCAGTGAGAGATCGAGAGCAGAAAACAAATTTTCCTCCATTTAAAATATAATTGCAGGGGAGAAGCTGGAGGTAGATGCTGGCAGGAGATTTCAGGCATCATGTGTGGCATTTGTCATTCTCTAGAACAATGATGGAAGTTGGACAATAAAAACTGAGCATCCCATTTGCACAGTCCTTCACTTCCCCAAGGCTCTAAGAGTGTTTTAGTCCATCTTCCACTTGCTGAAAAATCAGATACTTTTATCCAATTTTTTTATGGAAATGGGATTCACACAACTATACTCTTTGTGCAGAGGTGTTAACACACATGTGTCTGTCTGTTTGGTTGTCTGCCCTTCCTTCCCTCACTCCCTTGAGATCACTGTGTAATTTTAGCTGAATTTCACTGGCATGATGGGCATAAATAAAAGGCTTTCATAAAGAAAAAGGAGGATGTCCGGGTAGAGAACAGAGCCCCTGTGTCCCAAATGATGGAAAGTCTGCAGGCTGAACTCACAGCTTATTAGACTCAAGACAGTCCACACGAATGAGACATCTTATAAAGGCCCCAACCACAGGAAAAGTTTCAATTGGACTGACAATCAACCATGAGATAAAAATGTATTGAAACCAGGCCTCATTAGTTCCACTTGTCATCAACTATTCACTTCTTTCCTCCTGTGTCTCATATGCTCCCAGAAGGTTTTCACCACCTCTTGGGCCTTCAGCAGTGTCCTCTCTGGGCACTGACTCCCCTCCTTTTCTGTCATTAACAGGGAATGGGGATGGGGAAGGAGAGAATTGCCACTTCTGCCCCTACCATGTCCACTTGCCCCTCTGGTTGCTTAGGCAGAGCAGAGGTTCTGTTTTCCTGGTTTCTCTTGTAATTATATAAAAGGAGGAAACTACACTTTGCTCCCATCTTCCTCTAAACTGCCCTTAAGGGAGAGGATAATTATTTTCTTTGTGAATACTACCTCACTGGTGACTTCCCTCTTACTAGGTTACTACTAATCTGCTAATCCACTGCCACTCAAAAGGATGAGACCCTGCCAAGGCCCAAGGAGAGCAATGGAGATGATAAAGGGACATTTACAGACTGCACAGCCATCACAAGGGCAGGGGAGCATCACCACCAAAACCTGAGCACACACAGCTTGGGGTTGCTGGCAAAGGCAGCAGTCCTTGAACCTCGTCTGACCATCAAGGTTGTAGATGTGAGGCAACACAGCAAAGGCAGGGACTCCCTGTGTCAGAACAGTGCCAACAGCCCGGGGAACCTATTTATGGCTGCTAGGGTGGCTAAGTAGGTTAGTTCAAGCGATATCACTGCCTCTTGCTGGAGGGTTCACCACTTGACTGCTTGCTTTGGAGGGGAAGCATGTGGTGGAGTGCCTCCTAAGGGGTTCCCGTACAAAGCCCCTGCTCAACACTCAGATAAGCAGCTTGTTTCTGAAGGCAGTGTTTATTTCTGAGTTAATACCTCTCCCTTAGAGGTTATGGAGGGATTTGAGCAGCTCATTCTCAGAAGAAAGAGCAGAGGATTCTCTCCCCTTGGCGATACATGTGGGAACCCTGAAGGAGGCCGGGTGCTTCATATCATGCACCTGTCTGATCTTTAAGTCAGCGAGAGCTGTGCAGATACAGCGGAGGGAAATTCATCCTTCAGTTTTGGAAGGGAGGGATAAGCTTACTGTTAATTAAAGCAGGAAATGTAAATGTTTCTGTTAAGATAGTGTATATAGGACCCCACATAAGATCATGGCCTTGCTGGAAGATGGATTAGGAAGAAAACAAACAAGCATGTTGGGAAGATCACTTGGGAAAATCAAAGATTGCTCACTATCAGCATTTCCTAGCATACTGCCTACAGGGCGGATCAAGAGATCCACAGGCACATCAGAAGAAACCAGATGCATCAATATTACAAGCCATCTCCTTAGTTGGTGGAAAATTTGTTGGATCTGCATTTGTTACTTTGCTTTCCCATGGAAACAAGGCTAATAAAAAAGGCTAATAAAACCATCAAGTTCTAGTACCCCTGCCTTCACATGAATGACTTCTGAACAGGATGATTGTGACACCAGTCAGGTTGGACAAAGAGGGACAGAGACTATTATGTCCCAACAAGTCAGTGAACAAAAGCTGTCTGAGCGGTGGAGAGAGACTCTTGAATAGCACCTCTGAAAAAGAGCTTTCAAGAGTGAGCTCAGCTCTCACAGAGATGAGAGGTTCCATAAGGAAGAGACACCTGATGACACCCCAGCCATAAGACCTTGAGGTGGAACTTAGCACCCCACAAAGCACAAGCCCTAAGGACACCGTGCTTCATTGCTGCTCACAAGTCCTGGTGCCTTTCCTGCTGCCCAGTCCCTTCTGTCCCCTGCTGCCTGGAGACCCCTCTTTTGAGCACAGGGCTAAAGTCTCAGCACACATCCATCCATGCCACCCTGCTGAACAAAGAGGAAAAACTGCATAAAAGGAGAAAGGAGAAGAGGAAGGGTAGGAGACAGCTACTTAGGGAAAATAAATAAAACCCAGAAGGCCCGGATGGCAGCTACTGAAAAGGGACGAGCATCGCATTGCACCGCAGTGAAACTGTACTCAGCTTTTCTCACAGGTGCTTCTGACAGATGTTTTCAATACCCTGCGTCTTACTTCATTTGGATCCCCTCTCATCTGTTAGCAAGGGATTTTAATTCATGCAAGCACGAGCAGATGCGCACCCTTTGGTGTCTGATGGTGCTTTTCACACGGCCCCTGGAGTCTGAGGGTGGACAGACCTTTGAACAGACACCTAAAGCAGGAGGCCATACCACAGCTTATTAGCTGACCAACTGATCTGTGAGCTGCCTTACCTTGAAATGCAGCTTACAGCACGCAGCCATTCCAGGACTAATTGTCTTAACCTAAATGACACCAGGCAGGGAAGACAAAGCTGGCTTCTATAAAAAGCAAACAGTGTGGTGAATGCTCCAGCAGCAGTGTTACTGGGTGAGACAACAAGGGCTGCCCAAGCATAGTGGCAAACATAATGGGATGAAATCATTCATGTATCACTTATCCTCTTTGAGTTGACATGGAAGAACAATCCATCTTTCTTCTCTGATCCCACAATGAGCTGGCAAATAGAAGGAAGAAAGCAATCTTCTTTTAAGCAGTGTGATCAGATAAGGACTAGAGAAATGCAATAAACATGGAGCCGCACAGTGAGCTTTTTAGAGCCTGCTTTTCAGAGCAGAACAGCACTTGAAGGCAAACCTCATGGAGTTCCACAGACCTGACAATGCAGCTATTTGAATGCAATGTGCAACGTTGTCTGTAACCTGCAGCGTCGCTGACTAGTGCAGTACGTGTCATGTTCGAATGCATTACATTGCACTGCTAATTGACTCTTAATTTCTAGCTCTCTGATGGGTGGTCAAACGAAGTAAAATCCAGCTTTATATATGATTACTATCAACAATGCTGTCATGAGCTATTTTTCTACACATTAAGTAAGTTGGGTTGAAAAGCATACAAATCAGCCCTATGATCAAAGCTTTTAGAGTTCAAAACTTTATTTAACCATGTTTCCTAGCAAGCTCTTGCTTTCACATCAATAATAAACTGTTATACTGAGGCCCTCAAGGAGCAGCCATTAGGTTTGAAATCATAGCAAATGATCTTTTTCTTTTTGGTACATATTGTACACTGATAAGTCTTTGACTTACCATGTGTATTGTTCCTTCACATTTCAACACTCACTACTTCAGTGTCACTCTCAGCCTGTGTCTAGTCTTGGTTTTTGTTTCCCACAGCCAACCTAGTGTCCTGTTTCATAAGGCACTGTGGGTTAGATCTGTCATCTCTCACTATGGACAATGAAGATTTCCCTTCCTTCCCGCAGCACTGTTGCACACATCAGTGTTCTTTGCTTGACTGTGTGAATTTGGAAAGGCTGTTACAGGTGCTGAGGTACACAGAACCTCAGAAAATTTGTCTGTGCTCTCTTGCCCCATTAGGAGGTTTTTAATGATGTGCACGATGGCAGATCCTCAAAGTTATTAATCCTCTGACACTCACTGAAATAGGCGGTATATAAGCAGCCAAAAAACCAATAAAGACCAGAAACACTATCCTTTTGCACTCTTATAAAGTCTTTTGTATGCTTACTCATGATGTGGGCTACCAGACTCTGTCCTAGACTGTCACCTTTTATAAATCAATGCCCTGCTGGTTTGCACAACAGAAGAACTGTGTGGATGAATCAACAGCTTGTTTTTCTTAATCTGAGATCTCAGTTAGAATGAGGAGTCTACACAGATCCCTGCCTGCATCTTTTGTAAAGCTTTGAAATAGAAAATCAAAAGTCCTTCTAAATTCAACATTTCCCTTTTCTCCTCTTTCCTCTTTGGGTAGAGCAGGAACATAATACAGCATAGTCCCGCAGCAGGAAGAGTTTGTGGCTAGCAGCTGGATAAGCCTCCAGCAGCAGCAAATTAAGGGGTCCGGGGCCTGAAGCAAGAATTAGTTTGGCTTTTGAACATGGTCCAGCTTTGTTTTATCAACAACGATTTTTACTAAGCTCACATCTGAAGCAGCCCAGGCATCAACGAAGTAGTTCAAGCACTGGTTTGATCCCAAGGCACTGACACAGGCAAAGCTGGGGATGCATCTCAGAGATAACAGCCTGTGAGTTTACCCTCAGGGCTGGCCTTTCCCACCATCCACATTGTGAGCCTTCAGGTGGGACTCACGTGAATGCTCTGTGTCTGCCAGGTGAGGCACCATGCAGCAAGGGGAACACAAACAGAGGCTGTCTGTGGGACCAAGGGTGCCTCCAGTCCTCCCCCAAGCTGCTCTATCACAGCAGCATAGACATCAACAATTTTCATAGCCGCGGGAGATGAGGATGTGGTGTCAACTTGCAGCTGTTCAAGGTGAAGTGCATTGGAGGCCTCCAAGTGATAGGAGGAGTGGACAAAGCTGGGGTGAGAAACATGGGCTATCACGGGAGTCCTCGCAGTTCTGAAGCGATGATTCACATGAGGGCAACCTCACCTGTTAGCCCTGGAAACACTGGGGATGCTACTGAGCCAGTGGGATAAGTGTGATGCAAAACACAATAGGGGCTTCTTTTTGCTCATGGCATTGTCATGAGATGCGAGATTCTTCTGGATCAGCACCCTCTGGAGTCAGAAAGCTGGCAGACAGGTATCATGCAAACTTCTCGTGCCTCTCTCCACCCCAAGTCACCATCAGATATGCCAGACCTTGCTGTTTCTGTGTTACACTTCTTCTGTGGCGTAGTCCATGCAGCTGAGTTCTCAGCTACCTCATCCCCTGTTTTATTCAAACCTGGTGGTATCTGCACAGTAGTGATAGTACTCCTAATTTTGCGCTGTTCCCAGCTATTTTTATCCTGAGAAGAGTTTGCCACAAACTATTGCCAGTCCTTTGCTCCCTTTGCTTTCCCCTGCAAAAACAGGTTATGTTGCAACAGGAAAATGTTCCACCTCAATCTGAAGATCAACTTCTTGTCATAAAGGGAATAACTGGTCACAAGGCAGCTCCCAAGGCCCCAGTTCAGCAGTCAGTCTCTGATCAGCAAAGCATTTAAGCACATGTTTACCTGTAGGCTGATGATTATATCCCTTAGACTTTTCAGAGTCATGCTTTTCTGCCTCTGGTTTATGGACCCCTAGAGACTCATGAACTACTTCTAAGTGGGACTGAAAGGTACTTAAGAAGAGCAAACTTGTCACCAAGAGGTTTGTTGCTATGGAGAAAACCTAGGCTCCTCCTCAGGGAATGAAAAGACTGAGGACCACTGCCTGAGAACAGAACAGGTCTGACTGAGGCAGGCCATGGGCTTTTACAAGCTGGGATGCAATCTCACCCAAAGGGCTGAGAACCCAACATCTTTAGGCATGTCTTTGTGGTACCTTGGAAACCAATGCAAGCTTGTTCTGGAGCCAATCTGACAGGACGCAATCAGCTCCAGACCCGAAATGGAGCAGTGGGGGTGAACACACAGCTGAGTCCAAGCTAAGACACCATGCTGAGGGATGGGCATTAACACAAGCCTCCAGTGTGGCGATTGTGTCAGCTGGTTTGGTGCAAAAGCAGAACACACTGATATCTGCCTGCAAAACATCTTACAGACACCTTCTTAGACTAAAATCTGTGGAAAGGTTGGTGTTTATCTTCTCTACCATCTGTATATTCATGACATAAACAGCTCATTTTTCCCCAGGACAAAGCTGTATCAGGTCCTTTTCTCACAGTGTTGATTACAAAAAGGCACCTGATTTCAGTTCTGGGGACATTGTGCCCACTTCTGCTCTCGCTTCCTCTCCCCATGCGACCCCAGCAAAATAAAGAAGCCTGCAAGTGGTGAGTTAACCTGGGCCCATCCAATCTTACTAAGTAAATGTCCTATGTCTGCCCTTTATCGATCCATCTACAAATATGCATGTGAAAGTAGGTAATTCGTGCTGAGATTTACTAACAATATGTCTAACCCACCTTGCGTTTTAACTGGCCATTCAAATTACTTTCAGAAATCTATTATGTGCATTATCATTTTTATTTTCAGCACAAAGGGGATTTTTTTCTCCCAGCCAGTCAAGTTACTGTCTACTTTTATAGAATAAATTGCTATAAATTAAGTTAGCAGCAGTATAAACAGAGGTAATAGATCCCTGTCTCTGTAGTCGCAGCTGACAGCATTATGGAAATGTAGAATGTCTATTTCTGAGTTTATTCTGATGCTGATGAGTTTGCACTGATGTTTGCCTCTCTCATTTCTCATTTTATCACCTCTAATGAAGTGATTTTCCCCCTGCAAGCTTCTCCTTCCTGAGGTTTGATTTAGTCAAGTAAATCCTAAAGGCTATTTTTAAAACGAGCTATAGGAAAATGTTTAGAGTTGGCATAGTGGGCAACACTTAGCTTTTCGTTTGAATAACAAAACTTTGTTATGAAATAATAAAAGTTGCTGCAATTGAATGCATTCCGTCCAATAAAAGTGTAATCCACTTTCCCCTTGAAATATGCTTATAATAAAAGAGAGCATGTATTTTTGCTTTAAGTCCATTTCAAACTTCCAACCCCTGCTGGAGGACAGCATTGAGAAAGTTAAGTAGGAGGGAGAATGAGGAAGTGAAAGTTTGCAGCCCTAAATGTGTGAGTGCCTAGATGTGCAGAAATACAAAATGGTCTTCTTTTCTTTTCTGCTTACTATCTTTCCATGACTCTGGCCACGTAAAGAAGGCTTTAAAAAATGAGTGGAAAAGCATCAATTTGGGGGATTCCTTCCACCACCAAATTGGAATAAGGACACTTGTGGGAATAAGGATTAAGCCCTTAGTCTTGTCAAAGTTACCAGATGCACCAATCCCTGGTATAAACAAATAAAAAACCCCAACAGTAATTTCACAGGTTACATAGGAGGTGACCTTGGAAGAAGTCTATCCAGGAATGTGTTTGATGACCCTGAGTTTAGAAGCCTCCATCTGCCTTTTGCTGAGTACAGAAGAATTTCTTGATTTTGCGAGAGTTTCGTTAAGGTGGTTTTGAAATCTGTAACAAGAGCCATGCCCTTTCCAGTAGTTTTGAACACAATTGCCTTGATCCATTTCCAGACCTAAAACTCCATCGAATGGAGCTCTTCTAGGAAGAATAAGTGTGCACTGTTTTTTGTTTTTTTCCTGTTAAAAGAAGCAACCCAAAAGAATCACAATAACCTTTCCCTCTTCCACCTGCCCTAGAGCTTGGCTTGTCATTGAAGCAGGCCGGGAAGGAGACATTGGACTGACAGAAACCAGATCCTGACCACAAGAGGAAACTTTCTCCTGGTTTTGGCACTGACATCTGAGTGCTTCCTGGAGGCTGCTCAAGTTCAGTGAGGTTTCTTGGGAAAGCAGGCAAAATGACAATGACACCACTGGCCCGGCTGCTTTCCTGTCTGTGCACCCATCTGTCAGGCTGCTATGGAGCCTCAGCGTCTAGCTGGAAAACTGCCTGGGAATTATTCTTTTTTATAGGAAATTCCAGAATTGGGAAACTTGAGGATTGTTCCAGATCAAAATTATTCTGAATTTTGTAATCTTTTGGGGTATTTCTCTCCTCTTAACATTTTGCTTTCATCATTTTATTGAGCAAAACAGACCACAGCTGTGGAATGACAGCAAATAGTGCCATTAACAAGATTCCAATAGCCAGTTTCATCCTTGAGACATGGAGTCATCCTCTTCTGGTTCCACAGACAGTCTCTTAACTTAGCCAAGGCTAAGTTAGTTACCTTGCATTATTCTGGCAGCATATAGCATACCATAAGAATGCGGCCACTAGCATTACCAGTGTCTGCAAGCTACAAATTGGGGCAACTCTGGAGAGAAACAAGGAATCCAGAGAAACGATAGACACTCATCCCTTAAAACCCAGCCTGTGTGGAGGCAGCAAATGGAGAACATAAATCTCTTGCTGAGGAAGAGGCAGTGCTTTCTCAGTAGGTATAGCTGCCTTTGCATACCCTGAAAAGCTGGGAACTGTGGCTACAAGGAGCCCAGAGCGTGCAGCCGTGACCAGCAGTTTAGGGCAAGAAGAGACCAGAAACGACTCTGCTGCCATCTGGTGATTTTTGTAGTCATTTGAGCTTAAGGAAAGATGCTGTAAATCTTGGCATGTAGCACTAGCTTAGCAGTGCAGGATAATACGCACATAAACTGTGAACTTAGCTGTGGTAAAGAGAAGAAGATGGTGAAAAATTCAGTGCTGGATGTCTTCAGAACATAAAGAACATAATGTTGTGTAGATCCACGTTCAGCCCAAAAAATATGGCTGAGACATTATTGCTGGCAATGACTGGAGCAGGAACATTTAAGAAATGCTGCAGTTGACATTTATGTGATCATTTGTCTCCCAGAAGCATTTCTTGACAAGTTCTCAGAATCACAATCTGACTTCTGTTCTGGAACATGGCAGGGCTCTGCTTTCCAGAATGGCAATGTTTAAATAAAAATGCATTTGCAACTACAGTAATTACGATAGAGTCAACACAGAAATTTCCACCCTTGTTTAGAGCTGTGCTCCTAGAGTCCAAGGAACACAAAAGCAAGGATTTCCACTGCATCCTTTTGCTTTATGGGAGAAAGCTTCCTTTTACCAGACTTTTTCCTCTCCATTAACCTCTCATTTCTTCTTGTTTCATAAAAAATGGCAATTAGTAGTCACATCTTCTCCTACATTGTACCTTATATGGTGTACATTTCCCATCCCTTCTCTTCTTTGTCTCTTCACTGATGTTTCAATCTTTCTTTGTATGGGAGTTTTTCCATGTATAGACTCATCCTGGTGGTCTGACTCAACCGCCCTCTCCTCCTCCTTTGGAGATGATCTAAACTGAACTGAAAATTCCTGCTGAAGGCATAGCATTGATTTGTATAATAGCACTGCAATATCCCACATCCCATACTTGGTGCATTTTGCTTCTCTTTAACCACTAATTTTGTCCATCCACAGAAACGATTCATTTGCTGAATGTGCTGAAAATATGCAAACGCACTTAACAGAAAAGGAAGAATGCCTGTTGCTTTTCTCCTTGTTTGATCTTAGATGCTGTCCTCATCCTCCCACCTATGAGAGCTTGTAATTTGCCAGTGCTATTTCCAGGACAAATGTATCTAAAGAGTCCTAAATTTCAGCTCAGTAATAGGATTGCTAAATCCAAATATAGAATGATCCAAATAAATACATAGAGGTTTTAGCCCAGCCTCACTCATTTTACTAGAACAGTGCTGTGGGGGTGTTTTGAGCTGTGCTAATTTGCAAATGTCTTGGTAATAATCATCTTTTCTTCAGGTTCCTTCAACTGGAAACTAATGCATTTCAAGGAGGAAAATGTGAAGAAACCAGCAACAACTGAAATAGACTCAGTGGGGGAGGCTTTCAGATTTGCTTTTTATTTGGTCATTTATTTCTTCGGAAAAAGCAAGCAGCTCAACGAAATAAAAAAGAAAACTCCTTGCTTATGAAATCTAGCAGACAATACAATGGTCTCTCAAGTGATGTGGTAAAAGCTTCCATTACCTGAGACATTTAACCGTGAATTGAATTTAGGACCATAAAACATCCCATTCTTTCTGTGCTCGAAGTGCAGCACCAATACTCAATAGCCTTACCAGGCTGGTTCTGTCAAAAAGAGAAATGAGTTGTGACTCGGATGTACACTGATACAATCTCTCTACTTCTCTCTATGTAAGTACACTAAGTGTTTTATCCTTCATAGAAATGAACAACAGCTTTTTTTCTTGTTTGGGACTCCCTCAGTCCGAAACCTCAACTAGAAAACATCCATTTCTTCCCAAGGTTTCTCACCAAAATAAATGTGGGGCACACACACCTGTTTGCCTTATTTGGGACCAGCACTTCTTGGGAGAACAATTTACCCTCCCTTATATAGTGTACAACTGATCAGTACACACCCTGGCCACAGGGCGACAATTTGAGAATCGCTGTGAGGCTGGTCAAAACTGCTTATCAGACTGTCACACCTTCAACATTCCTCGGACAATGTTGAAAACCCTCAACTTCCATCTAGACAGCAATTAAAGGCAGAAAAGAAATGTCAAAATATCGTTGCAGTTAGCTGTGAGATGAAGGAGCTTCTTCCACTCTGATTTATCTCAGAGCACCTCAACTTCTTCTGTAGGTTTCTGATCCAGACTGCAGAGAAAATGTTCTCATTGCGAGTGTACCCCATGTTTTTACTTACGCTTCAGACTAATACTGTATTCACACAAAAAATTTAAGCTCAGCTTTATGACTCCTTTGTCTGATTGGTGCAACGTATAGTTAAAATTGATTTTATAGAGGCTTTCCACTCCTACATTTTTCCCAGAATTAGCTCAGTCGTGGCCCAGACTGCAGTCTTCCCAGCTGTGTAGTTCTTTTGTACCGTGTGGCAATGGACAGGTCCTTATTTTTAGGTTCTTCTGTAACACAGAAAAGTGAGCTTGAGGTAATATTTCTTTCAGCTTGTGGCACACTGGGAGGTGAGGCTTCTTTAAGCAAGTTTGTTAACAAATGCAAAAAGAGTCACTGTATCCCATACCAGCTAAATTTACCCCAAAGCCAAGGACTTGCTGCTTTTAGATAGCTGGGGAAAGGGAGATTGATGGCTCCATGTAGTACAGTTTCTCTTTCTTTTGAGTGATGATTCCCAGAAAGTCTCAGCACTCCAAGGTCTTTCCACCGTGATGTGTGCCCCTGCACACATAAGCCAAATGACCAGGATAAATATCCTCTCTCTAATAAATGTTATAACCATCTCTTATGTTCCTACTTCTGTAATTTCATCCTGTATTCCATTTGCAAATGCTACAAGTCTTATGATCTGTCCGGCACAATATAGCAAACAGTTACTTTTTATTTGAGACAATTAAAACTGGTACACACCTAAATATAAATGCACTATCATCTCAGACAGTTGTGGGTCAAGCAAGCAGCTGACCAGTTAATGGACAGTGGTAAAAGGAGTATCTGCATTTAAGCAGCAAAAGGTTCATAGCTGCACGGTCAGCATCCACTGGCACCTTGACTATCAGGAGAAAAAGTTGTGTAGGGTAGAAAAGGGAGAAAGGAGAGAATAAAGATGGTACAGCCCTGCAGTAGCTAGGGCATGTTGGAGAAATGAAGAAAGACAAAGGCCAGCTCCAGGCCTCACACGATCAGCACCCCAAAGCCTCCAGCTTGATGGTGGTGGCCCACCCTGCAAGGCAGTATCACAGAGTGCTACCCACCTGAGACAACAATCTCTCCTCCACATTACAAGTGCTGCGGTCACAGATTAAACCTAGAGCTGAGCACACTCTCTCCTGGTCCCCAAAAAGGCCGGGAATAACCTGTATATGCTCCTTGTTTGCTGTATCCCCCTGCAACTACAGAGGAAATTATAATGCAGACTGGCACTTGCTAGTTTTTTAACATCTTATCGTAAAGTTGTATCCAAAGGATTTAGGAAAGTACACAACTCTTCTAGCCTCACAGAGAGAAAAGAAGTATTTCGTCGAGAGAGAGGGAAACATTAAAGTCACTGTATAAGACCTTGGTGAGACCTCTGAGCAAACTGTCCATTACCAGTCACAAAGCTTCAGGGAAGAATTCAATGTAAGCAAGTGCAGAGCAAGGCTGCTGGCATCGGGAAAAGGAGGAGGTCACCAGCTAGGAGGGAACTAGGAGAGCATGCCTTGTTTAGCCTAGCAAAATGAGAACTGAGAGGAGGTATGATGGGTCTCTATAAATACATCAGTGCAAAAACAGCAACAAGAGACAATAATTACATTAGCTAAAAGAAAATGTTGGCACAGGAACAAATGGATGCAAGCTAACCATGAATACATTTAGGCTGGTAATCAGGAGACGGTTTCTAACCACGAGACCAAGGAGATTCTGAAACAGCCTCCCAGAGAGCCTTGTAGGGGGATGAGGTTTGATTGCTTTTAAGATAAAGATTGATCAGTTTGCAATAGGGATTGAATGACAGTGGCCCTGTAGTAGCAGGGAACAGCACCTGATGACTCAGATCATCTCGCCTACTCCAATGGCCCCAAAAGCATTGCAAATTACCTGCCGTGTAAACAGCTGCAACATATAAAATGTCCTGCAACACCACCATTTTCCCCCATCACACACCACTCTGCAATGCATGTGGGTGTTCAAGGCACCTTTTATTATTCTTCACCCAGTCCCAACACCAGTGCATCTTCTTACTGCCTTTGCCATGCCTCCAAACTTCTGGAGTATGGAGCACTTTCCACATGTCACCTCTTGCCCATATTTTTGCAGCCCACCACAGTCATGAAGTTGGCGTTAGCCCAACTAGCATCCCAAGAGTTTCACAGGCAGCACTGTCCTGTTGCCAACTTCTGCAGACTCCACTGATGCTTTGCAATTGTTCAGGCAACAGTGAATTCTGCTGTTCCCAAAAGTTCTGATCTCCAGCTACGACATCTGTAGCCAGAAGCAGAAGCAATATGCAGGCTTGGTCCACAGAAACAGACATGACCCATCTACATTATTTAAAGAAAAATTTTAGCAATGTAATAATTTCTGTTGCCCAGTGTAGGACAGATGCTGAAGCTGTGGCTCTGTCATAAACGCAGAACTGCAGGAATGAAGTAACCCAAAGTTAGAGGATTTTTTGTACAGGTGAAGGATCATGCCACTCTGCCTAAAAAGAGAGGGGCAGGCCAGTCTGACCTGAACAGAGAAGGGCTGTAATGGAGGCATTCAAGTTATGAAAGGAGAAAATTAAATTACCAGATTCAAGAAAAAAAGTAAATATGAAACCAGAATACAGATGAGGCTGAATGCCTGATGTTTTATGGGACCAGAGTTGTGATGAATTATGGTAAGCAGAGACCAGCAAGGTTCCCAGGGAGCAGGAATGGAGGGAGAGCTGAGCACTAAAAGGCATAGGCCTTGTATGGCTCCATGAAACTCAGATTAAACCAATTCTACCTCCCTGCCAGGTGGTGAAGAAGAAGAGATCAAAATCAGTGAAAAGAGGCAAATCTGATCCTGACTGATTGTCTGCATTTACTCTTTCCTCTATGCATATTGCCCCGGCACCATCCCTTTTCCTTTGCCTAACCACATCCAGGAGCACGCTCTTCCTTTCTGGACCCCACTAATCCTGCTGTAACACACAGTACTGTTTCCCCACCAGATGGACATGGACACTGTCCTCCCACCCCACCTTGCCTCTCTCAGCATGCGAATACAGAGGGTGCAGCGCTGGGAGCAGGGGGAGAAGGTGTGTCCCCACCGTGACAGACGCCGTGGCTCTGGCAAACATTGGAACGCTCAGGCTGTTGTACTAACAATACAAATGAACGTGTGCACCCTTGTGGCTTCATTAATGGCTATATTCCCAGATGAAGAGGCAAGAAAATGAATGCATCCTGCAAAAAACCAAAGACAAATGGGAAGTAATTTAAGTAAATCCCCAACACTGAAACAATGCACATAACAAATCTTTTGAAGTTTTGCTTCTCTAACGACGCAAGTCCTTGTATTCAAACAGGTCTCACTAGCCCTTTTTATAAATAAGACTAAGGAAATTATGTGGCTGAGGTAATTAGCACACAAGGCCCATTTCACCTAAAGCCCACTGTAACATCATGGTAACTTCCTCCAGAATCATAGCCATAAGCCTTTCAATATATATTTATTTTTCATAGAACCTATCCAAATGTAACAAGCCATCCTTCCTTTTTAAGGGCAGCTTGGTAGCTAGTAACATACAAGTGTCGTAGTGTGCACAGAGAAGAGTAGCACTGTCTGTGCAAAACAAAGCAGGCTTTTCATGGGGAGGTGGGGATCAGAGGTTTTAATCCAGATCCTGTTTCAGCTAATGCCAAAAATCATCTTGGATTCTAGGAAAAAAATTATGGGAAAATGAGGCAGGAGCGAAAAAGAGATTTGTGAATTGCAAACAGGGAGAACTGATAATTGTTCATACAGCTCTGAATGCTGCATTTAATTCTGTACATAACTTGGCTGTGGGCTTGTGCTCATGTTACTACTCATTCCTCTTACACTCATTGCACTTGAGACCCCACTGAACTGAAAACCAATGTAACAAGTAAAAAAGTAGTAAAAAACAATGAAACCAAAAAAAGGCTACTGAATCTAGAAACTTGAGCCTTAGTGTAGGTGGGAGAAAACAGGCAGACAAGGATAGATGCTGGATATAACGTGGGGAGAGGAAGACTATATTGGGTGGCTTCATGGGCAGTAAGCCCTTAGCACACAACTGATCTTGCATTAAGCATAAGAAAGTATACACACGTCCCAAAACGTTCTGCACTGGCAAGAGCATTTCTTACAATATGTATCTCACTGCCAAGAAGACACCTGAGGGAATGTACCATGTACCCTTTTGCAGTTTCTCTCCCTGGCATGTAGGCAAAAGAATGCAAGATGCTCTGAACAAAAGAAATAAGCAATATTCTCAAAATGGTCTGAGACTGACTGAAGCTGCACTTCAGATCTTAAAAACTATGGGGACTGTTTGATTTTCTGATTCCCCACTACGACCTCTTATATTCAAGAGTACAAAGAAACAATTCTGTCAGGTGTTAAGGATTTGAAGGGGTTGTGACTCTCTTAAATTTTCTATCAGCATCCTGACATTTTCCCCACCTGACCTGTATAATCTAGGTGTATGCTCTAAAGGGATCCCTGGATTTTCTAGAAAAGGGAAAGGCTAAGCTGCTTGAAAGCACCCAATAAATGCCAGTGGTTTGTGCTGGCTGGTTCCCTTTATTAGCTCTGAAGAATGGGAATGATTGAAAGGAGTTTTTCTGAGCATTTCTGCACTGATGAAAAGTGCAGTAGGAGGAACTACATGTTGTTGTTACTATTACAAATACTATATTATTATTATTATTGCTATTGTCGTGTGGGAGGAAAGGAGCATGGATAGATCTCACCAGGAGAAGTGTGAATGATTGGTGCTTCAAGTACCTTTGTGTGTAAGTATCCTGCTATATGCTCATTTCTGCAAATTCACCTGCAAATTCATTCTCTCACCTCCACACCCAATCACTGAAACAATCTAATACCTATGAACCATCCAGCACTAAAAACTTTAAACTACAGGGGAGCTAGAATCCTTTCTCATTCTAGGTTGCGGAATATTAAACATACCATCCCTACACATTTACTAGCTATCATTATCAAATGCTTGCCACCAACAAATACCAGGCTAATTTAGGCTTTCTATTTTCAAAGCAACCTGTATCCCTCTTCCTAAAGGCTGCACCTAGCCTCCCTCTCCCAACCATACTAATGGCTCGCTTCCATTCTCCTTCCACCTGACCCGTAGGCCAAGCACTCCCAGGAGTTAACTGGTGCTCCATAATACCAGCAAGAAAGCTGAAGACTGTAAAATCCTAGTGACAGGAGCCATATTTTTGTTGTACCGTGCATTGACAAATGGGGTATGGATCCATCACTGGGATCCCTAGAAATATCATCAATAATTGGAGGTGAAAAGCAGGTCTCAGTGTGTTCAACTCTGGCAAGGTCGTGGTCATAATTTGCAGAGGCACTTGTCCACCTGCCTGACTCCTCTCTGGGTTATGGTTTGGAGGGCAAGGAGCGATTTTAGAGAGAGTTTCACCAGCAGCAGGCACGCATGTGTACATGTGTGAGAACACCTTCACAGGCCTTGTGCTCAGCCTAAGGGCTGCTGCGTTTTTAGTCAGATGTGTTACAGCTGCTGCACTTGCAGACATCGATCTGTGCATAGAGGCTGCACCCCTCACTTCAGATCAAACTGTACTTTCGCACAGCATAACCAGCATAGGCCTCTATCCTCTTCTAATTCCTGTAGGCCCTACAGTATCGCAAATAATTATTGCCATCATTACGTACTTCTTAGGGCACAAAAGCATCAGCAGGACCAGAGGGCGGATCTGCTAGTGCTGGGGAACCGGCATGTCTGTGGTGGGTCAGGTTTAAGCTCAGGCATGGCTGGGAATTGTACTCTGCAGACAGCATGTGACTCTGAGCAGCCTCTGACAGAGAGTCATGTGAGTGTCTGCCAGCATCTAAATAAAAGACTCCTTCATCAGTGGAGATGATGGGATTTAAGGTAAGAGTTAAATGAGGTTTGTTGAACAGGGACCTCCTGAGCGGTCAGAGTGAAGAAAGGCTAACCTGATGGGAAAAAGACTTGTCTTTTCCGAGCAGGCTGTTTCTTGAGCTTTTTTACCTCTGCCTCTAATGCCTCGCAGTAGCGAATGAGCCCTTAAGAAGAGTTGGGGGTAATTTGCCTTTCCTTGCCTGCCACCTTTGGACGGCGAGTTGGAAAGGGTGCAAGGGTTGCATGATGCCTTCACAGGCAGTAGCCCCCCGTGTGCTGTTCAGACACGCCTGTCGGCTCCGGCTAGTCCCAACTGCGTGTGGCGCGTCCACTCAGTTCCTCAGGCAAGCAGACAGGCTCACAGGAGTTCTGCCTGTCCATGTGCATGCATGACTAATCTCATGAAAGCGCTGGCTCTGTAACTGCCTAGTAACAGGATTTCGCCCTTTCCCATTGACACGCTGCAGCAGGCACATGCGGCCAACAACGAACCCACACTGCGAGCGTAGCCTGTGCAGAGACCGGTCTCGGAAAGGGATGCGGAGGGCGGGGAAGCCGTGCCAGGACACCCCAGCACACTCTCGCACAAAGAGGCGGTTGTGCTGGAAGACGGGGCAGGTGGACACACGCTCCAGGCCAAGTACAGGGGGGCAAAGCCAGGGCCCGGCGCAGGTGCCCCACCTGCGGCCCACTCGTGGCTCCTACGCCCCCGAGGGGGCACATGGCACCCGGGTACCCATGCTGTGGTGTGCCTGAGGGCTCGGCGGGCGGGCCAGCCCCCACTGCGAGCAGCAGCGCGCTGTGGCCCCTCACCTTGGCCTTGGCCCCGGCCGCTTGCACCAGCAGGGCACCGGGCGGCCGAGGGAGGGCAGGCCCCGAGGCCAAGCCGCTGGCAGGCCCCGGCGCACGGTGTTCCGAACCCCACCCGCGATACGAGCGGCGGGCCGTGGCGGTGAAGGCTAAATGCGTGGCGGCTGCCGCCCCAAGGCCGTGCCGCCCGCTGCGCGGACCGCTCAGACCCCGGAGAACCGTGCTCCCCGCCCAGCTAAGCCATCGATGCTCTCGGCAATCTCGCACCCCGCCTTCTCTCCCGCCCGGCGGCTGCCACGTTGGAGGTGCTCGGCGCTCGGCTGCCTGCCCCTAGCCCCGGCGCCGGGCGGGTGTCCCTTGTCTCCCTCTCCAAGATGGCGGCCGCGGGCGGCGGCGCGGCGGGAAGCGGCAGCGCAGTGTGAGGTGGCCGCGGCGCCTCCCCACCCTGCGGCTCGGCACCGGCGGGCCGGCAGGCCCCGCCGCCCTGGGCACTGCTTGGGCCTGTTGCAGGGGCGGAGCCGCGGGCTTGGAGTGAGGCCGAAGCCCGCTCGGGTGAGAGGGCGCGCGGGAGGGACCGGAGCGGCCGAGCCCGCTTCGAACGGAGGCGGCGGCGGGGCTCCGGCCCTGAGGGTGCGGGCGCGCATGCGCGGGGCTGGGCCGGGGGGGTGCCCCGGCGGGACGGGAGGGCCCCGGCCCCGTGTCTGCGGAGGGGCCGGTGCCGACGTTTGCCTGTTCCGCCGCGCACCGCGCGACCCTGTTCCCCGGGTCGGTGGGAGCGCCGGCGGGAAACGGAGCGCGGGAGCCCGCCCCCAGACCTGCCGCCGTCTGTCGGCAGTGGGGTGTGCAGCCGCCCCGGGGGCACCGGAGCGCCGAGGTCCCTGTGGAGTCCGGGGGGGCTGCGGAAGAGCAGCGCTTGGCCTCGGTCCCGCAGGCGTGTGCGTTAAGGAACGGGAGAGGTGGAGAGAGAGCTTCTCCGCTGAACCTGGGCGATTACTGCTGAAACCGAAGAATTTGAAGCAGGCGGACCTAATTTATAGGATTTATACGATGAGGCTAGTTAAGGATAAGTTTTGTATTTGCAGGGTTAGAGGTCTAGGTTGTAAGCCCCTTCGGGCATCATCTGCCAACCTTTATATCTGCCGAGCAGATTAAAAAAGAGAGTAAAAGGTATGTGCATAGCTATAAACAAATCTTAGTTTCTCCAAGTCATCTGCTCGTGAATGACTGTCTTCAGCTTTGTTTTGCAGAGCAGTAGCTACATTAGGCCTTTGCCCTCTTGAGCACAGTGCTTTTAGTATGTGTCTTCCCACTGAACTCTGTATGACAGCTGAACATCATGTAAATGGTGACAAGATCTGTTTCAAGATTGTGAGCCTACAAGTGGCAAGATGCTCTTTTGTATTGTGAAGTCCAATGCTCTGGTGTGTGTACATATGCAGTGCTCTTGGGTGTATCTGTAAATTCTGCCTACAAATTGCTGTGCTTGCTACCAATCGTTTATAGTGGTCAGAATATGTTTTGTATCAGAACCTGAAGAAAGAACAGGTATTCATATGAATTGAAACAGAAGCATCTCCTGTGTACCTGCAGGCTTGACTTAGTTGAGGCTTTGTTGTTTCTGCTTAAGTAACCACTGTAGGATGAATATGTTGCACATTTTCAGCCTCAGCCAATTATTTGTAAAACCGAGGTATGTGCAGAGATGTACAAGCACGAGTTCCCTGCACTCAAGGTATTCAAATGTAACTTCAGTGTGGTAAGATGACTGTGACAGCTAGAATGAGCAAGCTGCACGGTCTTTGTGGCTGAATTCTTATGCATGTGTGCACATACAGACAAACGCACAAAATCAGTTACGTGCAATTGGTTTAATCACTTAGGAGCAGAAGGTCAATCTTTTCACGTTAAGCTGGTTGCTGACTGAAGAACAAAAGCCATTTAAGAGAACCAGGGTGCAGCTATTCCATAAGGGCACTGTCCTGCTATATGCCAGCAACTTTGGAACAGTTGCTCAGTTAGAGGAGGCCTGAAACTGGGGGGCTGGCAGGGGTTGGAGTACTGTGGAAGGCCTAGTGAAAAGGAGTGCTTTCTTCCGTTCCCTCTGCCAGGCTGGCATTCAGAATGGCTGCAGTGGTAGTGTTGGGAAACACATCAGAAGGATGCACACCTTCACTGCAAAATGTGTGATCCTTTAGTAAAAAAGATTTGAAATTAGTCTTTTGTAGTACAGTGATTTCTGCCTGGTTCCTTCTCCTTCACTTCATCTGAGGTTCAAGGGTTTGAAATCTCTTTAAACATCCCACTCTTTGCTACAGTGGCTCCTGACAAAAAATGGCTTTGACACAAGTTTTGTGTGTCACAAAAATCAAACTCAGCTTCTCACCCTCTTTCTATTTTTGTAAATAAATTACTTCAGTGAATTGGAGATTTTACAAGGAAGAAATGGTCTTTTATATCTTTAAAACAACAGAAGAACAACCTCCAATTTAATTTAAAAAAAAATTAAAAAAATCTGTCAAGCCTGAACCGACCTGAAGGTAGACTCCTTTCCCACTGTCTTCCAGAGAATCTTCACTTGGTTCAGAGGAAGTTTCCCATTTTACATCGTGATTCGTCTTTATGGGAGGGTTATTTTCATTCTCTGTTTCTCAGACCTTTTCCTGTAGATGGGAACGGGGGAAGGAGCCCAGACGTGGCAACACATTCTCAGGCTCCTGCAGGACCACCATGGCTTATGATGACTCCAAGAAGAAAGAAGGTATGACAGCTTCATAATCTCAGAGGGAGTTGCCAAAAAAAAAAAAAGGGGTACCCTCTGCAGCCCTTGCCAGGCCATGCAGTCAAAGTGGGAAAGGAAGCTGGTATGCTGTGGAGCCCTTAAATTTAACCTGGCCAACTTGCTGGAGGATCCCAAGCCCTTGACTTCCAGGTGCAAAGTACTGGGATTAGAACTTGAGAGAAATGGGTGGTTTTTCCTTATGCAGACACCTTGATTGGAAACTCTGCCACTGCAGCCTTTCTTCTCCCAGCCAGGTCAATGGAATGGGAGACCAGGGATGAGGATACGTTTAGTCACGGTAACATTTCTAGGTTCATTTGTCTTTAGGAAGAAATATACAAGGGTTAGAAATGAAATCTTTATTGATTGTGTTATAGCATTAGAGCACTGAGCCCCATCCCTGCGGGGAGTACAGATTGTTATCTTTCAGGCCCCTGTGCTTGTTGGGTTTTGTGCATCACTCTGTGTCAACGTGCACTGTTACCTTGTTTTGTGCATAGTCCACATGTCTATCATTCCTTAATGGGGTGTTTCATTTCTTCCTTTCTTCCCATTTCACGCAAATCTTAGAGTTCCTAGAGAGCGATCGAAGTGTTGATGACGTGGGGCTGGCAACTGGCAGGATACAGCGAGAAAAAAAGCGCTCTTACAAGGATCTGCTGCAAGAGGAAGACGAGATAGCAACTCAGGTCAGGAAGCCCTCAGAGAAAAGGTTGAAGGTGCAAGGATATGCGTAAAGCTAGTGCTGGGAACAGATGAATGGGTTTCTCATTCTTTTTTACATAGAAATGCATGTAGAAGACAGCAAGAGCAGCTAATCGTGTCCTGTACTGTTCAGTAACTTTCTTGGGGAGAAGGAGGGGTTCAGTCCCAATTACAACTGATTCTGATTTTTCTGGCCTTAGAAAATAGGGTAGTGGGATGCTGTCATAGTCTTGATATAGAACTTTGCAAGTCATAAGATAGCATGAATACCTTTTTACACACACACACACACACACACACGATTTTTATAATTTATGGTTGTATAGATAGCCAGCAAAGGGTGAATATAATGTTAACTGATCCACTGTTGTCTTCCTGATTCTGCAGACAGCCTGAAACGATAGCTCTTGAGAGGTATGAACTTGCCCTATTCACCTCTTTGGGGCCTTAACTCTGAAATCACATAGTGACAACTTAAGTTCCTTCAAAACTTTCCTCTTTGAGCTAAAATTTCTGCTGTTAGCTCAAAGGTGACTATCTTGTGATTATTATTCTTTTTTTTTTTAATCTGGAAAAGAAGTTCAAGTTTAAAATGACAATCTTCTTCTACCATGTAGATGGAATTCTGTAGAGGAGCTTCATTTTCAGACCATAAATTGGTCAAGAGACAAATAATAATTGGGTGACATGACATATTAAGGACAATATTTTGGCTCATTTTAATTGTCACCTCTCTGTACTTCCTTTCACTTATTTTATCTTTTTCAGCATATTAAACATGAACTGCTCACCTTCATTTTCAAGGCTTGACAGCCTATGCATGCTTAGTTATTTCTTAGCTTTATTAAGAGGTAGATGTCTGCCTTTTAGCAACTCATCAGCTGATCTCAAAGTGCTGGCTTTCATTGCCCATTTCTTAACACTTTCAGATATGCTCTTTCAAGTTTTGTTGTGTATTGCTCCCCTTGCTGGGGGGGGGCTCTCTGTAGAGGTCTGTTTTTCAATTTTCTTATAACCCTGTTGTACTGCAATGCCTACAGAAAGCTTGATGCCAGTTATGTGGCTGATGTGCTGAAACCAGTCCTGATTAATACCATTTTTTGTGTTCTCCCATCTATCTGTACCATGCTTTTTCTCTCTTACCTTAAACCTACACTGTCGGCTCTTGGGGAGAGAATGTGTTTCCTTTGCTTGTTTTAGCACCTAGAATAATGATCTTGGTTCATACCTAGGGTTCCTTGTTGTTACAGTAGTACAAATAACTCTTGATATCTCCTATAAATTATTATGTATGTTGATAGTCTATGTGAATCTCTCATTATTTCCCTCCTGTTTGTCATCAGTGTTTTTCTTCTTATTCTAGGACAGTGAGCATTTCCCAGGGACAGAACCACACAAAAAAAAGAGAAAGCATTCCTCCGATGAGTTCTGCCACAGAGGTAAGATAGTAATCAAGCAGTAATCAAACAAATCATGACTTTGATGAAAGGATGCTGCTAAACCAGTGTCCTCAAGCTTTGTGGTTAGCACTTTATGGGGAGAGAATATATCAGCCTGTCTTAGGACAAGTAATCAGAAACCTGATGCTGGTCACCACCAGACAGCAGGAGATCAGAGAATGATACTTTCAGAGTCTAGCTTAAGAAGTTGCCATTGTTGGGGGTAGAGATCTTCCACCCCGTTTTCATTGACAAGTTGTAGTTTCTAATCCATGCCTTCCCTTTCGGCACTTGCATTTCTTTTTTTCCCTATTGCATTACAAACTGTAATTTTACTTGCAGATAGTATTACTTCCTCTGAATTTATAAAAATAGAATGCATCAGGGTGGAAAAAGAAATGCTTTTGGGTTCAGTTTGGAAACATTCTCACAATTAATAATCTGGCCAGAAAATGACAATTCTGTTCATAAAAGCTTAGCAGGTTTAAGATTTATTTTTGGCCCAATGAAAAGAAAAAGCCAAGCTGAAATTTCATCAAAATCTGTTTTCAGAAAGAAGAAGCTTGTATTTTCAATTCATTGGTCTCACCTTAGCTGAAAATCTCACAAAAACCTTGCACTTGAGATGTAATTTCAGGCTCAATAAGATATATTTTCATCAAAATATGTTACTTCACAGTAGAATACAAAGTTTGACAAAACCCCAAGAACTTTCCTACTCTGTCTTCCTGCCTTGAATTATTTGACCAGATTAGGCATTACAGCTCCTGAATTGTATCAGTAGAGCCATGCTGAGCTGGCTACAAGCTTCAGGGGTCTTCTGTTTAACCCAGGATGTGAATCTGTTAGCTCGAATTCTAAGTCTTCAAGATTCCTACTTCACTACTTTGGGCTAGTGTAATGCTGTCTTGAAGGGAATCATCTTGATACACATTTCTCTTGAACTTTTCCAGGTGTTTCGCCTTTGGATCTACCATCAAAGAAGAAGAAAAAAGCAGTTTCTAGCCCATCCTCAGCTGAAACAACCATGGATTTACTCAAGGCTATCTCCTCACCTTTGGCCACAAGCTCAAAGTCTTCAAAGAAGACCTCTGAAAAATCGTCTTACTCTTCCTCTGGCCATTCTGAAAGCAAAAAGGAGCACCACAAGAAGAAGCTGAGTGGGAGCAGTGGGGAGCACTCAGCGGATGATGGCAGCTTCCACAAATCTAAAAAAATGAAACCTCTATACGTGAACACAGAGACACTTACTCTTCGTGAACCTGATGGCTTGAAGATGAAGCTCATACTTTCACCAAAAGAGAAAAGCAGCGCAGCAGATGATGATTCTTTCTCCTACTCTTCAGTACCAGCAGCTGCAAAGAAATCTTCAAAGAAATCAGGTCGAGATGAGCAAGGCTCCTTCGTGCTGGGTCATGAACTGCAGAGCTTCCTGAAGTCATCCCGGAAGAAGCACAAACCACCTCCAGACTCACATCCACCTTCTGAGAGTTTGGGTGCTGACACCTCTGTTTTTTCAGAGGGCCATGGGAGTGAGATGGAGGCAGCACCAGAATCTGGTTCTTCTTCTGGTGGGGAGTTGGAGGCTGGAGAGCTGGTGATAGATGACTCCTACCGGGAAATCAAGAAGAAGAAGAAGTCAAAAAAAAGTAAGAAAAAAAAAGACAAGGAGAAACACAGAGAGAAGAAGCACTCTAAGTCTAAAAAGAGTTCCGGGCATGCTCCTGTGACAGCAGCAGAAGTAACTGTGTCTTCACCACCTCCTCCCAGTACCCACTATGTTCTTCCTCCACCTCCTCCTGCTGTTTTTCACTTAGATGGTCAAGGTGAGAAGAGGAGGAAAAAGGAAGACAAGGAGAAGGACAAAGCTGAGAAATGGGAAAAGGAAAAGGAAAGAGAAAAGGAAAAAGAAAGAGAAAAGGAAAAAGAAAGAGAAAAGGAAAAAGAAAGAGAAAAGGAAAAGGAAAGAGAAAGAGAAAAGGAAAGAGAAAGAGAAAAGGAAAGAGAAAGAGAAAAGGAAAGAGAAAGAGAAAAGGAAAGAGAAAGAGAAAAAGTAAGGAAAAATTGGAGGGAAAAATAGAAATTGGGTGATGGGTCATGGTGACTTGGGCACTCCATTGCAAAGGCACGTTAAATTGAAACAGAAGGATAACTGATACCAGGATCCATGATTTTACTGAAGTGTGTTTGGAAAACTGTGTCAGTCACTGTGATTTCTGTTTGTAGCAAAAGGAATATATATCATTCTGGTTTTGTGGCACAGGCAGTCTTTACCTGATAGAGGTTCTTTGAAAAGGTTATACTTAATTTTCTTGGTACAGGCTATGTACCAAGCACAACTGCATCATTTTCTAAGGTAACCAGTCCTAGCTATCGCCAAGCAGAACTTTGGACTAGTGATCTAGTCCATTATCACAGTTCCCATAAAAAGCAATCAAGCTGTAACCCGAGAAGTGAAGATATTTACATGTTTGCTCGTGTATTCAAATGAAATTCTAATTCTTGTAGACTACCATATTCCCAGTTTTGTCCTGTATTCATAAATTCAGTATTCCATGATTTGTGTATAAAAATATGAGTAGGAGAAATGGTTGCTAGGATATAAATGAGTTTACAGGTGATATAACTGTAGCTTTGTAAGTATATAAATGGGAAAAAGAAGGTTTTGTATGTTCAGATAGCCAAGCGTTCCTTTGCATCAGGAAATGGGCAGACACAGCCCAAATTCGTTCAGCCATTATTCTGTTCTATTTGGTAAGTTTTCTCTGATCATAGCTCAGCAATTGCTTACATCTCTGCTGTCAATGTACTTACACTGTCTGTTTTCCTGCCAAGTTGAAGTGTTTGTAAGGATGCGAGGAACGGAACAAAACATTATGATGAGGACTGAACTGTTTTGACAGATCTATAGTAGGTACTGTCAATAGTATGACAGATACATTTTTTTTTATTATTTTAAGTTTTAAAACTGAGATATATTAACAGAGTTGTATGTTGAGAACAGCAGGTTGTTGTAACTTAGGAAAGAAATGTATTGGTAGAGTTGTTGCAAGATAAGCCTTATACGGCAACTGGCTCTGGCTGTTTCCTGTGCTTTCATAAACACTAAATTCATCCAGGATATGTAAAACACTGCTTTTTACATTTCTGATCTAAGCACCATGTCTTTCTTTAAGTCTTCAATAAATACCAAATTCTTATTAAATTCAAGTAGGTCTCATCATAATTAAAAATCTTTATTTCCTTTTCTTCTGACTAGCCAAAGAAGAAAAACATGTCTGCCTATCAAGTGTTCTGTAAGGAATATCGTACAACTATTGTGTCTGAGCACCCTGGAATAGGTGAGAGAATAATCTGGCCTTCTCCTCTCTTGATTATACACCAGTCAGATTAATTAGCAGAACATACCATCTCTGTTTCATATCAGCCTCTTAATTTTGACAGAATGCAAAGAATCTGCCAATTTTCTTTGAATAAGAGGTGGCAAAAGGAATGGATTTCATTATTTGATTTCTTGCATTTTAACCAAGCTGTAAATCTGGATAAAGAAATTGCTAGCTCTTTCTTTCTTTACTTAAAGAGTTACCTTCATTGTGTCACTTTCTTGTATATACACATGTGACTTTATATTCCCAGTGTCAGCTTTTTCTCATTTTAAATGGTAATGAGAACGCATACTGGCAATCATTTAATCATTTTCAGGACAGTGTGGAGGGTTTCAGTTATGGAATGGGTTGCTTCCTAAATGTATATGCATGGGCCAGTAAATTTCCTGTAGTCTCTCCATGATTTTATGATTTTGTTTGTTTTAAACATGTGTTTTAAACATTTTTCTTCTTCCCTTCTGCCAGATTTTGGAGAGCTAAGTAAAAAATTGGCAGAAGTGTGGAAGCAGCTACCGGACAAGGATAAACTGGTGAGCGTGTGAGAGATGTTTTCGTAAAATGATTTCCGTAAACTAGGTGCTTAGGTCAGAACATGCTGACAGCACTGCCACCATACCTTGGAAAATATTACCTATGTCCCCAAACTATGTAAAGGTGAAAAGTACGGAAACCTTGCCCTTGCAATCATAAAAGCATCCGTTTTGCTTCACCAGTTAGCTACGTAACATCATTCTGCCTCCAAGTCCTGGCATCAGGTAACAGAATTACCTAATGTTATGAATCTCTCTTTTCATACCATGGTGACTGCAGATCTGGAAACAGAAAGCTCAGTATCTCCAACACAAGCAGAATAAAGCAGAGGCCACCACTGTGAAGAGAAAGGCATCCTCTTCAGACGGTGCACCAAAAATCAAAGGTAATTGTTGCACTTTATTTGCTTTGGTCTTTTTCTTGGACAGGAGAGGTAGTGTTGACTGTTGAATAAAGAGCAAAGGTCCTTTCCTGTTTGACACCCCTACCCGCTTTCTCACAAGGCTTGACATTTAAATAATCATATTACTCAAACAATCTTTCTGTAAGAGCGAGAGTGATGTCAGCATTTTCCAAAAGGATTTACGTGTCTTAATTTGTAGAATGGTATTGTTTTTAGCAGTTCAGGACTTGAAATGTAAAAGAAGAGGCAGCAGGGAAGTTCTAGTGGGATTAGTTTCCTAGAGGAAAAAGGGTTGGTTTTAGCTTGGCATCTCTATTCATCAAGTGTCCCAAACCACATCTCCCAATTGCATTCAGCTGAGGTAGATGCTTTGCATATGTAGAATGAAAGTTTTGACTCCAAAGACCACAGGATGAGGTCCACAGAGCTATTTTAATATCTCGTGCCTTTGAGATACGAGCTTTTCTAAGTAAATAGACTTGTAGGTAAATGAATGAAACAAGGTAATAGGGAATTTTAATTTGTGTGTTTCCAGCTTCTCCAACAGGAGTCATCTCCCCTCACAAGAAATCCCCCACCAGCACTGTGGTGGTGTCTTCCTCACCAGCCAAAGTCCCTGAGACAGAACCTATTGATGTAGCTGCACACTTACAGCTGCTGGGTGAATCTCTGAGCCTCATTGGACACAGACTGCAGGAAACAGAGGTGAGTCTGTAACCAGTGATGTTACGTAATCTACACACAGGACTTGGCGGGGCGGGGGTGTATTATTTTATTTTACTTAAAAGTTTAACCGATGCTTTTCTGCTAGGAACAGAAATGAGAGGTGGCATATTGTGTTTCTTTGACACATTGCTGTTTGTTTCCAGTGAAATAAAAAGCCTTCTTTCTCAGTAAACAGTAGCCATCAAAGAAAGACGGGTCGTTTGCAGCTCTGGGTCCTCGAAGGCAATTCTGAGTTCAGCAAACTCTTCAGTCTCTTCTTACTATATGTTCACCTTGGATTTGGTACTTCCTTGCTATCTTTGCCAGTCTCTGGTTCAGTTTCTGTTACTGTCTCAAGCCTTCTTAGAAAGCAATCAGCCTTTACCAAGATGTTTTTTGCACGTCCTGTTGTTTTCTGGCAGTATCATGTTGTCAGTGCTTTGGGTAGGGGCTACTATTGCTTCAACTTAGCTGATAACATAGATGATGTCGTATTTTAATGGTTTTCTACTGCTGGATGATAGTGATTCTATGCATGCACACACAAACATGCACTTTCAGAACTCAGCCCAGCCTGTAAAGAGAACACATTTTTAGTTCAAGTAATATCATCGAATTTTATGGCTAGCGTGATCATCTCATGCCACCATGCTTTCTTGTTTTATCAGCAGTAAAATAAATGTTCTTGCATTTTGTTTCTGGTGTGACTGATTGCGGTCATTCTTCTGAGGAACAACTGGAGTAAAATCTCCCCCTTTACAGAAAGCCACACAAACAAATTCCGTTACCTGGAAGTGTATCAGTGACTAGAGCATTCATTACAGGCTTAGCATTTCTTTAGACTTCAGTAATAGAATAACTATTGTCTTTAGGACTCTTGTAGTTAACAAAACAGGTGGTACAAAATGGCAAAGAAATTACATTACAAAAAACTGTGGAACTGTTTTATGCAACTGTCAACTTTCTGACCTTTTCTTTTGTACCCTACTTTTTTCCTACACCACTATGTTCCCTACCAAATTCTTAGATTTTTTGAGGCAGCCGTCTCTCTGTGAAGCACATGGCATAGTTTTGTTAATGTGTAAATAATGAAATTGTACTAGAGGAGCTCAAGATACTGTATCTGCATGAGAATCGATACAGTTGTGGAGGAACCGTAATTTCCACTGCTCATCCCTATCTAATTTTTTCTTTCCTTACTTCCAGGGAATGGTGGCTGTTTCAGGAAGTTTGTCAGTACTTCTAGATTCAATCATCTGTGCTTTGGGCCCATTAGCATGTTTGACCACACAACTACCTGAGTTGAATGGCTGCCCTAAGCACGTTTTGGTGAGTTCCTTGTGATTATTTCCATTCTAGGATTTGTTAATTTCAGTAGCATCCAGCTGGAGTTTCAATGAATCAGTCTTATGATGTAATTATCATTTCAATGCAATAAGCAAATTGTCTTGGTCGTACACTTTTATAGAGGAATATTTCTTTAAATTGTTTTAGATGTTACTGTTGTACAATATTGCGCAACTTCTTTTTCTCCCAGTGACAACTCATCTAATATTTGTAGCATTGAGTGCAGTGTGTGTAGGTCCTGTTTTAGCGACTGAATCAATCCATCTGAATCAGTTAAAAGCGCCTGTACGCATACCTTTATTTTTGAAAGTTCAAATTTTCCCTAAAAATAAAAAGCACCTGCTAGCTGCCCTGTATCACACCATCTGTTTTTCCTTTATTCGCATAAAAAAACCCACTTGTGATCTCAGGATTCCTAATGTGATTGAGAAGGGCCTTTTACACATGCCTGTAACATTCTCCAAGGAAAGAAAAGTAGTCTTTGTTTTAAGGAATTGTGTAACTACAGGTCCTTTTCCGCTTTAAACTACGCTTAATATTGAGCTCTGATTTAGCCACAGCTTGTGGCATCTATGTAGCGTGATGTGGACACAGATTAAGATGGCAGCAGTGTAAAAGGAATCAGCAGTCATACCTCCAACAGAAGATATGAATAAAGCGGCAGAGAGAAGCAGAAATGAAAAAAAAATATATAATCCGCAAAAGAGATTAAAAGCAAATCTGACAGAGAGAACAAAAATGGGATAGGAATTGACATGTTGCAATAGGGCAGCCCAAACATTGATTCATTCTGAGAACGAACTGTTAACGGCAAGAACAAAGTCGACAGCTGAAGCTGTGAGCTCCCACAAACTGGCTGTCTGCACAAAAGCTGAGTCAGTGGGGTGTTCCCATCCTAAGCCGTGGAACCCATCCTATGTTTTTTTTCCTTGTTGCTTGCCAAGTGCACTCAGAATAATGACACCACATGACTAATGGTGCGTATATTGGAAACTTGATCAACTTATAATAAGGGGCAAGGGAGCTTTAGGTGGATTAAGGCACTTACCCTTCATTTCTGAAAACTGAGATTCAGACTTAATAATAAATAACTTTTTCTGATTTTTACCATCAGGTACGTAACAACAGTGGTGTTTTTAAGATAGGGATAAAATTGCCAGTGCTCCTGCTGCATGTAGAATGCAATTTATCTTTTCAGTCAGTAGGTGGCATTGTTAAATTCTAGAATCACAACTAATGCAGCTCCAGCTCCTCTGTCTTCAGGAATTAGAAGGTGGTATTCCTAAGGCCTTCTTCAGGCATCCAGCCACAGGCTTGATCTTACAGAAATACTGCATTTGAAGAACATACAGATAATATACTGCTGTGTCTTGTTTTCTGATGTGCACGAGAAGGACTCTGACTCTCAGAATTCTATTATGTTTTGCAAGAAAAACTGGAAGGCACTTCTTTTTCCCACCTGACAACCCATTCGCAGGTGTCTTTAAGGGTTTTTCTCTTTACTTTTACACTACAGAATTTCATCAAGGGCTTATGAGTGTAAAGTTAAGTGATTTTTTTTTTTTATGTGCTACAACTTTGATCACTTTGCTCGAGTCCTTCATCACTAGTCTTTCCTGTGGTTGATGTGGCTTGTTTCAAATTCAGAGATAAAGTATGAGGTTCATAAGGAGGAGGTCACTTGAGGAAAGCCTCAACCATTTTCCTTGTTTCCAGGTGCTTAAAAATCCTGAGGCTAGCTTTATGTTTAGTTAACTTACATTTCCAAAAATATGAAACTAAGCCTGGCAGTGGCAGTGATGGCTAGGCAGATGTGGTTGTCTCATCATATGATGACTTGTAAGACAAGTGAACATGCTTAGTGCCCTCATCTGTGTCATTTTTTAAGGATTTTGAGTCGTTACCTGACACTAAAAAATACTGAATTTCTTTTCCCAGTCAAACACACTAGACAACATCGCCTACATCATGCCTGGACTTTGATGGGAAGGGATCCTGGGATGTATTCAGCCTCTGCGTAACTGACTTGTGTACATATGCACTACGCCGGCACTCCCAAAGGGCTCCGTGTGTAGGGTTTTAAAGTTTTATATCTGTATAGTATATACATAGGATTGTAACTATTTGACTTCTGTTTTATGAAGAGTTGTGAAGTTAAGCTGGGAAAACCCTTTTGTGTTGGTGCGTAAAATGTCCTCCTATCTGAAATTATTTTGTGTGAAGAATTCAGAAAGCTTTTGAGATACTCGCCTTAAATTCAAATCCTTTAGTGGGGGAAGCAGCCAGAGAATGGACTTCTCAGTATAATGACAAAAATGTCACCGTGAAAGAGGGGTCATTGAAACAGGTGGCCCAGAGAGGTTGTTGACTCTCCATCCTGGACGATACTCAAAAACTGAATGAACAGCCTGCTATAGTTTGACTTTAAGCAGGGGGATGGACCAAATGACTTCCTGATACCCCTTCCAGCCTAAAGTATTCTGATATTCTATGGGCAGGTAGAGATGATAATATATTTTGGACCAAGGAACAGAACTGAACTCTTCACCAGCCCTGTAACTAACTGTTTTTCAGTTTAAAATGTACTGCTTGAGGGGGACATTGGATAGCTGATCGAAGATACAGAGGTCTTTGCCTCTTGGTCACTTCTTCTAAACTCCCCCTGCCCTTTCAGTCATTAATGACTGATAGTTGTCAGCATCAGCTGGCTGGTCTGGTAGCTGGCATTTGAAGTAAGGTGGAAGATGACCATGAGTTTAACCTTTTTCTCATGGACTTGCACCCAAATAGTCATTAGCACGATGTATCAACCGACTGCATTGGCTTGAGAGAACAAACCTCCTGCTGATTTGTCCAGAGCACGGTCAGCCTGCTTTGATGGAGAGGAGCGTGGAAGCCGATGGGAAAAACTTGGATTGCTTCTGCCCATCTTGCACCTGTTTTGTGAACAGGCAGCTTTGGTTTCGCAGATCGCTCATCCCCCGTCCCGTTCACCAGCAGTATTGAAAGAGCCATGGTGCTGCTGCGAGGCAGTGACTAATGACCAGTTTGAAGCAGTTAACGGCTGAGTAAGGCACATGTGGGCTGATGGGGCAGATTCCCCTCCCTTCCAGCCACGTACTTCGTGAGTTTGGTTTTCTCCTCCTCTAGAAGAGGAGCCGCAGGAGAGCACTTGATTCTCGTATAGGCTTTTGTGTGTCTGTATGTACGTGTATGTGGTGTTCATATCATATGTATTTAACTTTTACCAATATCTGTAACAGATTTTAATTTATCCTGTATATTTCTCTCTGTGTGTGTGTATATATATATATACATAATTTAAAAGCAAAAATCCCTCCCTCCACCAACAGTGTGTGGAAAATACGAATCAAGTTTGCCTCGCTCCACTTCCTGCAGGAATCAGCTATACACATAGTAGTAAGCGTTGGCATTGTGCAGGGAAACACCAGGAAGATGTTAAGGGTTTGTAGAAACAGGCTATCTTGTGAAGTTGGGTAGAACAACGGAAATATAATTTGACTCTAGCCTTTACAGCCCGGTAACATAAAAGTTTTAAAATGACAGAAGAGCACTTTTGTACTTCCGGTCTGAAATCTAGCTTCTCTTTGTCAGGGCAGTTGGAAGTGAACTGTCCCTCATTGTGGCTGAGCTCCAAATCGCATTTAAATTAAATCCTCAGGGGTGCAGGAGGGTTTTTCTCCCCGTTCCTCTTTGCCACGTATTCCCCAGCTGTGCCTATAGAAGGTAGTCTGTCTCTTGCGGAGCTTTTCTCAGCGCGGCGTTGGGTTTTCCTGGTCAGCCAGCGCAGGAGGCAGAAGGTTCTCGGACCACCGTACGTGTTCTCAACCCAAGCCTCAGCCCACAGGCGTACGTGTTTCAACAATACATGACTAATCCCAGCGAGCCTGGAATTGGGAAGGGCCCAGGAGGGAGGCAGTCTGATCCCGCTTTGGATCCCGGCCGGTACTAAAGCATCTGCTGCTGGGAGCGGCACAAAATCACTAGGTTTTTTTCCAGCCCTTTGCAGCTGAGAGCATCATGGTGAAGGGTTGGATCTGCTCCCTGAGGAACAGAAGGGGGATCAGCTTTAGCTTTGTCATCTGTACAACGCAAAAACTCTTGAAGAGTTGGAAAAACACACACAACCCTGGTGTATTGTATTTTTATTTAAAATTTGTACACTTTGTATAATCTGTATCTTGTGGTCTTTGGTACTAGAGGGAAAACTTTGGCAACACTTCGCAGTTTTTATATTTTTGTTATTTCCTTGCTGTTTGATCCAGATTACGTTACGATTGCGCGAAGAAAACGTTTTTGTACTGTACTTACAATACAATTTTCTTTTTTTTTTTAAACATTTGGAGTATTGTCGTTCATTCCTGGCACGCGCCGCGGCTGTCGTCAGCCACCGGGATTTACTGTTTCTCGGCAAAACACCGTCCCGTTCTCAACTGGCCGAACGCGCTCGAGTTCGCGGCCGAGCTGCCCTGTCCCCGCTCCGGCACGGCGGACGGGACCACCTCGCCTTGCCGTTCGGCGTGGCGGCGGCGCGCGGGGCCGGAGGCGAGCATTGTGACCCGGCAGGGACGTCAGGCGCGGCGGCGTTACGTGGCCGTTTGCGCCGGTTACCGATGCGGCCCCGTCTCCCGGCTCGGAAGGACCGGTGGATGGCGGCCCCGCGGCGCGAACGGGACGNCCGCGCCCCCCCCGGGGGTCGCGCGGCCGCCCGTCCGCCCGCCCGCCGGACTCCTTCCTCCGGGAAGCGGCGGACCCCGCCCCCTCGGCGGGACGGAGAAGGCGCCGGCCAATGAAGGGAGGGCTCCACTCTGACTGACGGGCGCTGCCGACCAGTAGCGGACGCTCAAGCCGAGGCGGCTCCGCCGGCGGACCCGCCAGCCAATGCGGGCGCGAGGGGGTCTTGAGGTGGCGGGGCGAAGTTTCCTCCCTTAAAGGGGCCGCAGGCGGGTGGTCCGGGCCACGCCCACCGGCACAGCCGAGGTCCGTGATTGGCTCGGGGCCATTCCCGCCCGCACCTCTTTGGGGGCTTCGCGAGAGGGGCGGAATCCTACCGGCGGTGAGGGAGGGGGGTGCACAGCGGGGGTTGCTGATTGGCTGCGCCCCAGCCGCAGCGGCCTATCGCCTTCTGGGCGGGAAGGGGGTGCGCCCTCCCTGAGGTGAGGGGGCGTCGGGGGGCAGCCATCACTCAGCTGCAGGCCGCAGGGCCTCGGGTGGGCTGGCCCTGGGGCCTCCCAGCTCACCTAGTCAGGTCGGAGCTCCCCCGCCTTGAAGGACGAGCATCCCGGGCACCTCGGTGGCGGCTGCCCGCCCTGAACTTCCTGGCACGGGGGTCTGGGCCAAGCAGGGCTGTTGTCCCCTGGCTCTGCGGAGAGCACCTCCCCTTGCGCCGCCGCCCTTCTCGCAGAACTGAGCACCAGCTCCGGCTCTGAAATCAACGGGCAGAGCGCGGCGTCCACTCTGCGACCTTGCAGTGTCTCTCAGTCCCTGAGCTCAGGTCAACTAGATGACCGCAGGAGAACGACGTAGGCTGAGGAGGGGGAGCAAAGGGATGCTACAGCTAGAAAGAACAAGACGGTCGACAGCTACGCTGCTGTCAAAACAGAGATTCAGTTCGTAAAAGACTTAGAATAAAGATTATTTTCGCCCCATGTCGTATTGTCTAAGGGCCTTCAGGTTGTGCTTAAAGGCCAATGCTGCCTCTTTAAACTCTCCAGCTTGTGCAACGGCTGTTTGTAGTTTACGCACTTGCTCAGTCTTGCGTTTTGTCACTTGTGCAGAACTTTGTTCTTCACTGTGAACATCTGGCCCCCCGATTCAGTAGTTTTCGGTGTGCTTTCACAGATGAATAGGCTGCTGTGGCTGGGGTGAGAAGGCAGCAAGCAGCTGCTTTATATATTGCTTTTATAAGTGCTGCTTATTTTAGAGGCTGCCCATAGCAGTGGCCGAATGCTGTTGAGTCGGGAGCAGGGCGATGTGCCAGTCTCTAGTGTCGGGCGCGATAGGTGAGATGCGCTACAGCAAGGTGGGGGAAAGATGACCAGGGAAGGTTTTCTGTAACAAATACCTCCAGACAATCTTTGACGTCTCCCCAGATGAATGCCACGTGTTTCATCACACTTCCCGGGAGAAGCCATCTCCTGCCCTTTCCAGAATGAATGGTCTTTGATTCCCTCAGTGACCGCATCAGATACGTTTTTGTGTTTGGGTAGAGGCAATCTGAAGTTATCTTTAGATATCACAGATCACTTCTTGCCCTCCAGACCTTCTGATCAGTATAGTAGCCAGATTATAAGTGGGTTTCCTCTGGGTTTTGCTTCGATCAAAGAAGGGATTTTCAAGCAACAAACCAGCAGCAAAGAAGAGGAAAAAAGTATTTCAAGAGTGTTGTCAAACAGGAGTTTAGAGTCCTTAGTACCAGAGGTGTGACAGTAGAGAGATCTTAATGACTGGGGTGGATTGGGGTTATGGTAGTCCAAAGGGGTGGAGGAATTGCAGCGTATGAGGAAGGAACTCAGTGTGGAGGACTTGAAAGGACTGGTGGCTGAAAATATGAATGTTTTCTCCTTTTGAATATTGCCTATCAACATCCTGGGGACATGGATAAATGCTATCTTCCCTGTTTAATTTGAGACGCGTACATGACTTACCCAAACTTGTTTGGTAGGTCTGTGGCAGCTGCATGTTGAACCCACGAGCCTGATCACCAAACCTGCATTGCGCTGCTGCTTTGTGCTGTCTGCAGAAAGCTAATATTGCGTCCTTGTAAATTACTTGGGCAAAGTCATGTATGCCTGATACAGCTAATAAAGTCTAAGGTAGCTTTAGATGAAGGCTATGGAATAAAAAAAAAATCCTCTGTAGGACACTGCAGCGATGTTCTCAAATTCCTTCATTAATGTTAATCTAGTAAGCCCCATTTATTTTGCTGACAAGGAAACTGATGCTCAGATAATCTCAGTGATCTGTCACAGAATGAGTCAGTTGCAGAGGAGTAGGTTTTCTAGCTCCTTACTCCCAGTCCTGAGATTCAGTCACAAAAGTTGCCTCTGCCCTGTTTTTGGATCATGATGTTCTTCCCAAGTAAGATGAATAGACTTGTTTGTTTGGGGTTTTGGATATTTGTTTTTGTTGTGTGCTGTTCATTTTTGGTTTGTTTTTGTTTTTGTTTTTTTTTTAAACACAGTACTTCAGTGGGAAAATTTCCAGTGGGTGCTGAAGCATTGTAGTTTGGATTCCCCCCTCAAAAAGGAAATCCACTACACCTCCATCTAGGAGTTAAGATAAACTTAAAATTGGAAAATCTGATTTCAAGGAGGTGAGAGAATGGAGAGGAAACCACCAATGCTCTCTCCTGACCCTAGAAGTCTGAAATAACTAGTAATTATAGCAATACTGAAAGGGACAGAGACAGTTTATTTCAGTGAATGAGGGCAGGCCAGGGAGAGAAGGAACAGTGTAGCACAGAGATGGAAGAAGATTTTTTTATGGATGGGGGCTGGGTTAAGCATGAGAACTGGGAAAAGCTCAGACTGTGAAGAGGGAGCAGAGAGAGACCATTTCCTCTGTACATGGGTAAGACAGGCAGGTAAAACACAGTACGCTAGAAAAATCCCCACAGCCATTTGGATCCCACCTTGTAGGTGTCCCTGCACCCCTCTGTGATTTGGGAGCTTGGGAGCTGGTGGGAAGCAGTTACCAGCTGTTGTCAATATCACTCTCCTCTCAGAGCCAGATGGTTCTGTGCAAGGTAGTGCTTCTCAAAAAGGCATTGCCTTGTCTTCTGTGCTCGCTCTGTCTGGAGGAAAGGGACAAAGGCAGCAGTTAAAGAGTTGTTTGATCCCTAAGAGTTTGAGCTGATTCACAGGAAAGGCGCAGGAGGAGGAGTTCGGAGAGCCAAACACCCACGGCATGATGTCAGTGCGAATTTGTGTCCACCACCATCCTTATATTAGGTTTGGAGCCATATCTCTGTTCTCTCTAAATAGCGAGTTGTCCCGTCTGTCTTTGGAGATGCAATACAGCAAGGCTGAATGGTGGAGTCCTGCCTGAGCTGGTGCTGAAGGTTCCTCAAGGGAGGTGAAATCATGAGGCTTAGCAAGGAGATTTGTACAGTGTGCTGATTTGTCCAAACGGGCTATGAATTGAAGAGAGGTTGGGAGAAAGGACTGTTGCGTTGCTTTCTGCTGAACGTACGCTGTCTTGTGCAATGAAATGCTGGTGCCCTCAAACACCTGTTGAAATGGGTGAGAAGGTGCTCGAGGCTTTGCTGAGGAATTCAAAGCCGGAGGGATCGAGCACTTTCGGGAATGCTGGTTAATGGCCTGGCTTGGACGAGGGGCATGCAGTCTCTGATGAGCTATGGCAGAGCATGTCACAGGTGGAGGGTTTCTGAATGGTGCCTGGCTGGTTATGGGTGCTTCAGGTCTGTGACAGGGAGCAAAGGGGACAGGAGCCTGCGCCATATCTTCTGTCCCCAGCTCCTGTACCTCCCCAGGCTATTAACTGTACTGCTGGTGTGCTGCTGCATGGACAGCTGGGTGGGATTGCCAGTCCCACAGTGGGCTCTCCCCTGCCATGAGGGCAGGGACGATAAACGTGAAGAAAAGCTGTGAAATTTACTCATGACATGAAGCAACGTACAGCTCTGTTCTGTCAGTCATGCCAAGCTCAGAGTTGTTTCTTATCCGATGATTCCAGATAACTTTCATAACCTAGTTGCTGTCAGCAGGAGCACATCAAATGCCAACCAGGAAAAGAGCTGATGCTCTGGTTCAACCCGCACCACAGTCCTCGGTAGTTCTGGGTCCATCCGAGCAATTTGTGAGGCAGCAGACTGGAATCAGACAAACCCCAATGCTGTCACACCCGGGGAGCTGGAGTGACTGCCAAAACAATGTGGCTTTGAAGCGGCCCCATGAAGGGCCTCCTGTACATTCAACAGCCGGTTGGTTTCGGGCTGTTGATGATATGAGATGATATGAGATGGCATTCATATGCTCGCCGATAACCTCTGCCAGGGGGAATTCTCCATGGCAGGCCAGGCTCGGCTCATTAGCACACAGAAGTAGATGCTGCCTGATGAGCCGTGCCAGGCAGAGTGCTGGGCGTGTGGCCGTGCCCTGCCTCGTGTGCTCGCTGGTTTTAGGGACTTGTTGCTGTCCCCAGCCATCCCAGGCTCAGATTTCGTGAGGGACAGACAGCTCATGTGCTAATTACAGCTCTTGAAACGGGGCCAGCCACCCCGATCATTCATGTGACTAATGAATAGACTTTGTTTTCTTCCCTTCTGCAGGCTTTAGTAGAAGGGTAAAGTTCAGGATTTCAGAGAAAATGCCAACATATCTTACTAGGCTTGGACAGTGCCTTCATGCTTCGAAGCAAGGAGGATTAAAATGGCATTAGCTCCAGCTCTCCCAAGGCCAGGTAGGCCAGGCCTTAATCTCTGCTGGGTAAATTCAAGCGCTTTGTCCTTGGAAATGCTTCATGGTCACGTTCCTGTTTTCCATATGCCCTAACACTGCTCTTGCAGCTTTGTATTTTTTGAGCCAATGTTGCCTTTATGGCAGGCTTGCTGCTTTCCTGCAGCTCTTATTTGGCCAGTGTGTGAAGGGGGGTGACAGTAGCAGGATGACCATGGCGTTGTGGGGTAACAGCAGGGCGGAGTGTGCCACTTCTGAGGAAGCCCCATTTTCCTGTAAGTGGCCAGCCAGGTGAAGGAGCACGCACAATTTGTTTGCATTCCTGTCTGAAAAGCAAACCTGCTGCCCGACCTTGGAAGGACTGGTGTGTTTGGAGGAAAAGGGGGGTGGGGAGCAGGTTAGAGAGTGCCACCAAACATAGGGAAGTGAGGGAAGAGTGTTTGCAGACTCAGTTCATGTTTGTGCACAGTGAAAATGAGGATGAGGAGGACTGGGGAGACTTGAACAGCAAGGACCTGATGGTTAAAGGCAGTTTTTGTTTAATCTATGGTTTCTTCTGTAGCTCAGAGCTTCCCAACAGGCTCAGCCCTGTTCCTGAGTTGTGGGTTTTTTCCTTCCATGTGTGGTGGTTTTCTTCAGGGTTGAGAAGAGTGGATGTGGACTTCCTTTCAGTAGAGCAACTCCTGTGTGATTGATTTGTGTGCTTCATTGCCAGAGGCAGCAAACAGTATGGAGAAACTCCTGGCTAGGCTGGTGTTCAAACCAAGGTGTATCATAAGCAGAGGATGCTGGAGGGAGCGCAACTGAATGGTGGCTTTGTGACCGTGTGTGCCAAATCCACCAGACCAACCTGAGCTGTAATCTGCCTGCCAGCAAGGCTGACTGTGCGGTGTCCCGGCGCAGGGGGGAACCTGGAACTCTCCTACTGTATCGAGTCTTGATCCCAAAGGAGCCCTGATGGAAAAAAAATTCCCCTGTGTATTAGCACAGCTTCACCCATTCATTGTTATATGCCCTGGTGCACCAGACGTGCTCCCCTGCAGCTCACTGCCCTGGATGTATTCTCTACCACATCACCCCATACCATGCTGCCTCCTGTGCCTCACTGGGGAAGCTTAGATCTGTAAGAGATCAGGATTCCTGTCTAAAATGAATACTCAAAGTGGCAAAAGTTCACCTGAATCAAGGGGTCTTCAGGATATTACAGTAGTAGCTTCAGAAAGGTGGAAGAGCATCAAGTATGTTCCGCCACTCTCCTCCCCTTGATTGCCCTCTTCCATCTGGCTCTGGCCACAATTTAGCCAGCATAATCACAGTGTAATCAATACATTCTGCAGTCAACAGAAAAGGTGGTGGCTGGATTGTGAAAGATTTGGATAGGTAGCTTCATGCTGTGGTGCGTAATCTGTGGGAGGGACACATGTATAAGAAGCTGCATTGCACAGTGCCATGAGTAGGTCTCTGCCTCAGCCTTAGGAACAGGACATCCCAAAACACGATGGATGTGGTTACCAAGGCAGGAGTTAAAAAAATTGTCTTTTTCCTCTGTTATGGCCCTATCCTGTTACTGCGTAAATGGGTATTTCATTTCATTCCCGCAGAGGGATCATTAGTTGCTGAGTCAAAAGCAAGGAAAGGCAGCTCTGCAAAGGAAGGGCCTCTCCAACGGGGTAGAGGACCCACAGCAGCAAGGGATAGCAGTTTTGAAAAGGCAGGCACTTCTGTGAGTACCTTGTTGGGTCCCAGCTCTCCTGAAGAACACCTGGTAGGCGCTAAACCGGTTTGGCTAGTTTTAATTCTCTTGCCCCAGTGCTAAGTCAGGCATTTTATAGGATGGAAGAGCTGGTAAGGATGGTTCTTGTCCTCTGCTTGCCATCGGCTGCGTCTCTGTGTTTCCCGGTGGTCTGGAGAGTGCTGGAGTCCTGCCTGTCCCGCTGGCGGTTCCCTTTCCCCGAGCCGCTGGTGGTGTCCCTGAAGGTTATCAGTAAACTGGTGTGGCTGGGACTGAGACATGGCTGATTATAGGGTGGAGACACTGGTGCTCTCAGTAATAGCTGCTCATTTCCCAAATCTCTGCCTTGAATAACATCAAGGCTGACTGAGGAATTCCTAATTAAAGGGGACACAATCAAAGCTAAAACAATATTGCTTTGACTTCAGCCTGCAGTCCACTTCTGTCCGTACTCCCCAGAGGCCAGAAGTTCAGGGGAGAGATGTAAATGTTAAATAAGAGAGAGCCCTGCTTTGCCTGTTTATGTTTGCTTGTTTGTTTTTCTAAGGCCCATGTAAAAAGAAGGGGGTTGATCCTTTTGTCTCCTTAATTCGGTGCAAACCAAAAGTGCTGCCATTGACATTAGATCCGTGTCAGAGTGACCTGAGCTTTCTGGCCCTGCAGCAACAAAGCAAATAACGCCCCCTTTTCTCCAGCTGTGGAGCTGAAGTCATGCTGAGCCCCCCCTCTTCGTGTGCAGGACACCAGAGATCACACAGTGTGTGTTTGTGTATTGGTAGTATGGGTGGAGTGGGCAAAGTTGAGCAACCACCCCTCTCAGTGCCGGCCGGCCATGTGCTTTGCAGTGGTGACACCTAGCGGGCAGCACTTGCTGGCCTGGGCTTTGCAGCTGGATTCGCCTCCTTTCGTATTGTGGTGGAAGCCTGGGAGAAGGTGGCTGGGCGCTGGGGTGTCCTGTCAGCTGAGCAGCAGCCCGTGACAGTGCCAGGGCTGCTCTTAGCCTTGCCGTGTCTTGGTTTCTGTTTTCCAGAGAGAGCTACTGATGGGTCCCTGCGGAGCGAGGACTGGGCTCTCAACATGGAGATCTGTGACATCATTAACGAGACTGAAGAAGGGTAAGGGAGCTGGCAAGGGTACATATCCAGCGGCAGGTCCCAACACACCCTGTAGCACTACATCCCTGCGCTGCAGGGGTAGCGTGCACTGGTGGAGGTAATAAACTAGGCTTCCAACAGTGCCTTGGACGAGACACTGCTAGGAGTGCCTCTAGGAGACCTAGAGACACAGCAAAGCTGTCAGAGCATCTGTTAGATGCTTCCCTGTAATATTCATGAGCACTGGGAGCCATTCAAATAGGTCTTCAGGGTCCCCAGAGAAACCTCGATTCAAGCCAGCCTGCCTCCCATCTCCCAAAGGCATATTTGGAATTCTTCCACTTTGGTTTATTCCTTCCTCATACCCCTCTCTTTCTCTCCTCTGGGAATGTAAAAATCTGCAAGCTGGTGACTCAGGAGAGAGGAAAATCTCAGGCTGTTATTCAGTCCTCTGACTGTTTGAGTCCTGCTGGGGTTCACTTCTCAGGTATTTTCATGTACGGTCACTCAGACGTGCGAAGTGGGTGGGGGAGCCCTTGTCTCCCTCTCCCTGCGGGAAGACGTTCAGAAATCTGCCAGACCTGTTAACTCTGGACCTGGGGATTTGCCAGTGAATTCAAGGGGGACTGCTCCTTCTCACAGCGGAGATGTCAAGAGCAGCATGTGAAAAAGAAGGTGCTACATGGAATAAAAAATGTAGGTTTCACTCCTGCTGTCCTACCCCTACAATGATGCTGACAGAGGATTAGCAAGCTCGGTTTTCAGCTTCACAGTTGCATGAAAACAAAGTCAAACATCTCTACTCACAGATCTGTCACCACTTCTTTCCTATGCTATCCCATGGTGCAAAACCACCTGTCTCTGCCCACAGTTCTCCCTCCCAAGCTGTGGCCATTTGGTGTTTCAGTTCTGGGTGCCTGATAACACAGCTGTACCCTCCTGGCATGGCGGGATCTCCTATTGCCCTGCTCATTGCCATCCATTGCAGCCATGCTGCCCCCCGGGCCAATACACTCCCACCCTCCTCGTTTCCTCAGTGTCTCCACCCCACTCTTCTCCTTCTGCACTGCTGTTCTTCCAGCCCAGACTCTCTTCCTGTGCTCTGCCAGAACATGTTGGTTCATTTGTGCCCTCTCACAAGACCACAGTGGGGTGAGACTGCAGTGCTTCTCCGCTCTGAGAATGGTTAAGGAGACCCTCCTATGCTGCTGCTGTCTTGCCCACCTGCAAGATTTTGTGACTGCATTTCCCCTGCTACTTTTTAGCCTCCTCTCCTCCAGCTTCTCTTTGAGCAACACAGGGATTGCTGCAGCTCGCTCTCTCCTTCCTGTTTCTAACCCCTGCCAAGCTTTTTTGTGATCCCCTCCTCTTCTGTATCTCTTGATCGGATTTTGCTCTACCCCCAAGTAATGGATTTCTAGGGTTGCTTTTACTCCTCTCTGCTGTACACCTTGAATTATTGCAGACATCTGCAGAGAGGCCTTCAGTTTCAGTAACAGCAGTCGTTAGCAGGACCCTGCTCCTCTTTCAGAACCACAGGCAGAAGCTTCTTTACCCGTCGTTGCTTCAAGCCGCCCTGAAAACATGGTGGGGAAGGTCACCTGCTGAATATGAGCCATCAAGAGCCAGTGGCTCTTTTGCTTTGCCTCTCTGTAGGTTGGTCTCAACCTTCTGATCATCTTTCTTCATATCATTTCTCCTGCAGGCCCAAAGATGCCTTCCGAGCCATTAAGAAGAGAATTGTAGGGAATAAGAACTTCCATGAAGTCATGCTGGCTTTGACGGTGAGTGGTCAGGACTCTTTCTCAGCTCTGTGATATCCTGCTGTAAAGCCGAGTCCGTGGCTGAAAAGACACAGGTACCTAAAGCCAACAAGGTGAACACACATAGGCAGAGAAGGCTATAGCTAATGCTTCATTGCCTTTAAAGGTGCTGGAGACATGTGTCAAAAACTGCGGTCATCGCTTCCATGTCCTTGTGTCCAGCCAGGACTTTGTAGAAGGTGTCCTGGTGAGAACAATCCTGCCGAAGAACAATCCACCTGCCATAGTGCATGACAAGGTGCTGACCCTCATCCAGGTGAGACAAGAAGCGTGAGCATCTGCACCAGTTCAGAGAGTGTTTGTCTTTAGGTGTTTGTATAAAAGACTAGTGTAAATGATAATGGTCTGTACTGTCTCCTTCTCCCCAGTCCTGGGCAGATGCCTTCCGCAGCTCACCGGACTTGACTGGTGTTGTTGCCGTCTATGAAGACCTGAGACGGAAGGGCCTGGAGTTCCCCATGACTGATCTGGACATGCTGTCACCCATCCACACGCCACAGAGGGTATGGGAGCATTGCTGAAGAGGAGGGTGTTGGGCAGGTGCCATTCAGGAGCTATGAGGTGACTTCAGGAACTCTAGCTTGCATTTAGAGGGCTTTTGGGGAGTGAGAAGCTCCAGAACAGCCTCTTTTCTGGAAGAGCTATTGAAAGCAGATGGGGATTTCTATCAACATTTCTCTCCTAATTACACTGCCCTGTCAGCTGTGAGTGTCTTCTCTCTGTCACTTTTCCTGTCTCTCTCTGTAGACTGTGTACAGCTCCAACTCCCAGTCTGGACAGAACTCACCTGCAGTCAACTCCCCTCAGCAGATAGAGTCCATCCTCCACCCTGTCACCCTGCCCACCAAGAGAAGCACATCCAACGATGCACCCATCACACCCACACCAGAGCAGGTGAGTTGGACATGAGCCCCATAATGCTGCTGACTCTCCCTGCGTTTGGGGGCTGTTTCACAAATACTGTTCTGGCCCTGCTGTCCTAGTCCTTCCCCAGCCTCTGTCTCCAAGGAGCCATTCCTCTAAAGCACAGTTCCTCGAGAGATACCCAGAGCTCCACTGTGGTCACAGTGATGAGCTGGGATACCACAAACACAGAGTGGTTATAGTTTCCTAAGAAAGGGCTACTTGCACGTAGCAGAAAGATTTCCTGGCTATAGGGAAGTGGGGAACTGAGACACAGACGTTTTGAGCCACATCTTTGTAGTGCAGTGCAGCAAAAGCTTGCTCAGTAGGTGCCTCCTTATTACCTTTGTTTATCTCGCGTCACTGCTGACTTTATATGAATCAACCCTGTCTGGCTATGTGGTTTCCAAAGGCCAGGGCTTTCTCACTTGTTTCCCCATCCTCTTTTCTCCTTCCTCACCCTGACTTCATATGACACCGTGTTCAGCACCAAACTTCCAGCTGTCACTAGGTTGCATCCCCTTGCAGAACAGAGGGTAGAAACTGTTCTCAAGAGGCTCATTAGCAGCTTGTGAAACCTGAGGGATAAAGCTTCAGCTGTACACTTAGCCAGGGCTCGCCTTTTGCATGGGAATTCATTTTTTCCCCCCTCTTACACCTCTTCGGAAATGAAAAGATTTGAGTGCTGACACACAGGAGCTGCTAGCTGGATTTGAATCATAACAGCAGCCTGTGCTGGCTATTAAAAATAAAGGCTAGGCTCGTGGCCAAAGATCCCAGGTGAGGGCCTGGCATTTGTTACTAGCAAATGAACCTGATGGTAAGTAACGGAGCTTCCTTCTGCTGGGAGCTCCTTAGAACTAAATTGAGTGGTTACAAATGAGCTCCACAGTGGTTGTTCCCTTTGACTTTGTGAACGAGCACACACATGCGGTGCACCGCCATTCAGAGCTACCTCAGCTATCTCCCGAGTCTTCCCAGGAGGAGCTTTCACTTCTCCTCCCTTTTGCAGATCGGGAAGCTGCGCAGTGAGCTGGAAGTGGTGAATGGGAACATGAAGGTCATGTCAGAGATGTTGACAGAGCTGGTACCATCCCAAGCCGAGTCTTCTGACCTGGAGCTGCTGCAGGTAAGGAACACTGGCGGGGCAGAGGGCTGGGACACGCAGCTGGATGTAGTAATGACTTGATGGACTAGGGCATGACACATGCCAGGCATGGGGAACAATTGGACAGTTTAGTGTGGGGCTTATCAGGGAGCGATGGGATAAGGGAGAAACAGGGAATGTGGAGTTTCAGTGGCCAAGGGAAACTGCACTATTAAGGCTGGAATCATCTCACCTTGGGGCTTGTAGTCTCTGAGGGCCTTTCTGGGTGATGTGTTACACAAGAGGCACACAATTATCGTCTGTAAAGCTCAGACTCAGTTTACCTCTCACCCCAATGTCTGTTGCCCATCAACCCTTGCTGATAGACCCCTGTAGCCTCTGGGGTCTGTCTCTCCCAGTCAGACTTCCAAATCTGGGAGTGCTCAGCCGCAGCCTGACCTTTGTCATAACTTCACCTTGCTGTGAGCAGGAGCTGAATCGGACATGCAGAGCCATGCAGCAGCGTGTGCTGGAATTGATTCCCCGTGTCCTCCATGAGCAACTCACGGAGGAACTGCTCCTCATCAATGACAACCTCAATAATGTGTTTCTGCGCCATGAAAGGTACCTCTCTTCTCCCTTCTCTGCCCTGCTCTTCCACAAGAGTTTACTGCCCCTTGAAGGCCTTCTGTCCCACGCTTTTGATCTGCCCATAAGTATAATGCTCATGATGTATCAGCCTGTATCATCTGTCTTTGAGAACAAAGGCAATTCTCAGTTTTTGCTGATTTATTCCTGTCCCTTCAAAACTGCTGTGTAAGTTACTAATGGAATATAAAGATGTTCCTGTGGCATAACGCGGAATAACAAGGAGACAACTGCATGGAAAGAGCTGGTCTTCTAGTTCTGAGGTAGATGGGGACAGAAAGGACTTGCCCAGCTGGGATCAGCACCCCTTTTCTTTTTTCTTCCATTTCATCAAACCCATCTCTTAAGCTAGGATGAAGTCTGGAGAATTTAGTCTCTGTGTCTGTATGGAGAGCTGGGTTTGAACCATTTTGGTTAGAATTATCTCTGGAGGATCCCAAGAAGCTTCATCACACCACCTCTCAGGAGACATCAACTCTGTGGGCCTATTTGTGATGTCTTCCGTCTTGAGGGGGAATTGGGCCCTAAGCCACGGTCTTCCTTTCCTAGTATATAGGAAAAGGCAGACTGTGCCAGGCCTTGTAAGAAATCTCTTGATCTGTGGGTGAATAAGCAAACGCTACTGAAATGCATCCTGTCATCTGTCTTGCAGGTTTGAGCGTCTTCGGACAGGACAGCCTGTTAAGGTAACTTGGAGCAACTGCCCTTCTGTGCAGATCACTTTGCATCCTGCACATCTGGCAGTGTCCTGCTGAACTGGACAAAGGTTCAGTCTGTCCCACTTTGCTGTCCCAGCCCATCTCCACCAGGCCATGCTGGTGTGCAGGACACTCCAGTTCCCACTACTAGCCTCTCCCTCCCTGCCGGTGGGAGCCCTCCTCTCGCCCAAAGAGCAAGAGCAGACCAGCGGCAGTTGTGGTTTTCCAGTATTTAACAACAAGAGGACCAATTCCCATATGAGCCTCCCTTTGTTCTGTGCGCACTGCCCTGTCCTCTGAACCAGCACCTACCCTACTTACTGACATCCAGCAGAGCTGGGAGGCAGGCTACCAGGGCATATTCTGTCCTGGGACACAATTCCCAGCCAGTTCTCTAATCACTGTCCCCCTTCTCACAAGGAGAGGCTTCACAGCTGATATCTTTCGATGGGTACAGAAGGGCTTCCCTCTCCAGTGTTAATGAGCTAGGATTGTGGGGTCAGGGTTTCTCAGCTTCAGAAACTCTTCATCATTTTCCTTTTTTTTTTTTTTTTTCCTCCAAAGGCACCAAATGAGGCAGAGAACAGCTTGATTGACCTGGGACCCAGTACTCCTTCTGCAGTGAGACAGCCTGAAGTCACCAACAACCTTTCCTCTCAGCTGGCTGGAATGAGTATGTTGCCATGCAGTTTTCCCCTCAGTCTGTCTCCTGTGCTGCTCTGGGAATCCTTTCATGACCTTGAATCACATCCCAAAATTATTTAGTCACATTCATAAAGCAACCTAGAGAAATAGGGTGTATTGTCAACTAATGAACTCATGAAGAAACTTGTATATGCCCAAAGGCACACAAGCATATGGCTCAGCATCCACGCCTTATGCTGTGCGGGAAGTGGACATGACTTAAGAAGAACCTCAACGTTAGGCTGTGGCTAAGGAATGTGCCTTCCAGCAGGGTAGGGGAGAAATTTGCTCCATCTCCAAGGCAGCTGTGCAGTTGCCTCTCGCTGTGTGGTGTCAGGCTGATCACTGGGGGCCTGGAGGAAAGAAAGCAGATGACCTGTGCCTCAAAGCCAGCCGTGAGCATCTTGGGCTCAGGACCCAGGATTTGACAGGTTGTTTACTCAAAAAGCCTGAGGGGTCCTGAGGGTTCTTCAAGACATACCAACAGCCTACCTAGCACTGCCTGAAGCTCTCGCTAGCTGTGAGCACATTCAGTACAGCTTGGATGCAGCTACAGAAAACTGGTAAGACTGTTTTTACAGGCAATAATCCAGTTGAGATATTTTCCAAGTCAGGGTTTTTCAGATGATGCCTGAGTCATGAAAACCCACTCATCTGTCTCAGAGGTGCTTGCCCAGAGGCACAGGTTATCCTCTTCCACAGGTTATAGAGTTGGCCCTCTGAGTTGTTTTAAATGGTCGGGAACATCCAGGCTTCAGCGTCAGCACAGTAAATTGATGCTGCTGCCTGAGACTGAGCTAAAAATATCTGCTGAGCAGGAGAAGAAACTGCTTCTGCTACTTCACCCACAACACTGCACACATGCATAGACTGCGCTGCAGCTGAGGGGCAGGATAGAGGAGTGAGCCTAGAGCAGTTTAGCCTATTCTGATGCTAGCTTTCCACCTAGCACCCTCCAAGCCCACGGGCCTCCATTCACTGCTCTGTGCTGGCCTGCTCACCCTGCTCTCTCTCCCACAGACCTGGGCTCAAGCAGCGTAAGTGCAGGACTGCACTCCCTCGACACCTCTGGCAAGCTGGAAGAAGAGTTCGACATGTTTGCCCTGACCCGTGGCAGCTCGCTGGCTGAGCAGCGCAGAGAGTGAGTGTAGTGGCCCACTCTGTCCTGTCCTGACTTCTTACAAAGGGGGAGGGCTCAGGGCAACTGGGGCTGTGACCCCAACCAGCAGCAGTTCCCGAGAGACTGTAGGATGTGATAGAAATGTACTCTTCTGACGCACGGTGTTTGGAGGATGACCTGTGTGTTCCCAGTCATTCGTCCTGCTGCTGTCATCTCCTCTTCACAGCGTCCTCCTGGGCATGGGAAGATGGAAGCCTCTACATGTGTATGTCCCTCACTGCTGTGTCAGTGGACTCTGGTGCTGCATACGCTGGGGAGGTTTAGCATCTGGAGATGGAGGAGTAGAATGGCACTGGCTAAGTTTTCTTGTCTGTCTCTGAACTCATGTGCCCTGATGGGGTGATGTTGATGTTGGGAATCACTGAATATCGATGCAGCCTAACGGCAGAGTGAAGTTGAACTGGAGTGCAGGAAGCATGCAGTCAGTCGTGATTTGCTAGGCAGGGCACTGCTCTGTGCCTCAGTTTCCCTGTTGGCAAGTGGGACTGATGTTTCTTCCTCCATAGTGTATTTGAGACTTCCTGGTGTAAAGCACTAAGAGTTGAGTCTCCATAGTACTGGCTGAACTGAAGAGGTCTCTTCTCTAGTGCAAAGAGCGTATTCCTGAATCCTTGTTCTGGGAGGAGCCAAGAAGAGTTGTGCTGACTGAATCCCTTTGGCTTGAGAGACTGCAGCTGATCTCACTCTGTTTTGCCTGTCAGAGTCATCTCCTGCTCTCCATCGTTACCAAGCAGTAGAGCCTGCAGGCACATGGCTGCCTCTCGCCCTCAAATACCTGTACCCCTGATCTCTGTCCACCAGAGTGCCTTGTTCTGAGCTGGGCAGTAGCAAATTAAGGTCTCCGTTTATTCCTCTGCCTCAGACTGCTTCTGGTAACAGTGGTGGGGAAATCCATGGCCTACACACAACTTCGTGTTTTTTGCCCGTGTGTTTTCCCACTGCTTCTACTGTGGGGTGTGCTGCCTGAGAACAGAGGCAGTCCAGTACAAAAACAGTGGTGCCGACAGCACCCAGTCTGGAGCTGAAATCCGAGCCACTGGTATGTGTTCTGTGCTGGAGGCTGAGGGAGATCTGGGTAGGGGTGGAATCATATCCCTTCCACTGTGGCGCAATCCTTAACAGACTGAGGCTTGTGATCTCTGCACAAGTAGCGAGACATCTTCTATTTATTCCTCAGTGCCCTCTATCTGCTCGCACTTGCACTCCTGCCAGGTAGCCTCTACTCTTACTGGCTGAGGCTTCCCATTTCACTCACCAGCCTCTGCTCTCACTGTCTCCCTCCATCTGACCAGACCCATTGCCCTGCTGCTCCTGGACAGGACGTGCCGGCAGGAGACACAGGCAGGGACGCTGGGGTTTGTTCCTGATCCCCCCATGCTTCATGAGTATCTCAGTGAAGCAGTGCTTGAAACACCTCAAGCCTTTCTTGCCGTTCTTCCTCATCAGTGGCATGATAGCAGCGTTGTACTTCATCCTTGATGCCATTGTCCACAGCGGTCCCTTCACTGATGAGCACTTCTTCGAGAAGTTTGAGCACCGGTGGCCCAAGCCCCTGGCCCCCAACAAAAACAGCTCCACTTGATGGTCTGCTGGATCTGCAAAAAGGGGCCTGGGAGGAGCTGGAGAGGAGATTTGTGGAGAGTTTCTGGGAGAGGCTGCATTCTCCCAGCAAGGACAGACTGTTTTCCACGCTCTGCATGGATCAAATGGTGATGTGTGGCATTAGCATGTGCGGTAGCAGCCTAGAGGGGGACACAGAAATGAGATGAGGGCGGTTATGGGTGAGACATGTCTGTGTGTGGAAAGACCTTGCTGTAATGGTGCTTTTGGAGACCTTAAAGCAACACCAGGCTCTTCTGGTCATCTAGTCTCACCTCCTCTGTAGCATAGACCAGTGAGTCTCCGCCACCATCAGTTCTTGAATGGTATTGGTTAACGAGATGTTTTTGAGCTGTGTTTGTGTCTGTGAAAGTAGGTGGGTATGAGGGGCTTGTTGCTTGAATCCTTTCTAAAGTAGCTGTAATCTTCTGGTCAGTCCATATTAGTTATCTCTCTTCTGTACTCAGCCCCAGTGCAGATGAGTGTCATGGTTGATGCACCTAGCTCTGTAAGTCTGTATTTTAGTCTGTTGGATGGTTATTTTCATACGATGCCTTGTCATCCTCCTGTCATGTGCCAGGGCTGTCCTGTAGTGTCCCACAGTGATGTTGCCGTGAGTAGATTAGTCTGTTTTGTGGTGGGCTTCATCTTTAGCAGGGGTTTTGCACACCTTTCTAGGAGCTCTTGAGAGCAGAATTATGAGAGATGAAAATCTGTGTAGTCAGAAGCCCTGAATGTATGTTTAGGAGCTCCTGCTCTTCACTCTCAGGCATCTCATCAACCCGTGTTTTATCTAACTTCATGTTTTCAGGGTAAAGTACGAAGATCCCCAAGCTTCCAAAGGACTCGCTGGTGCCCTGGATGCCCGGCAGCAGAACACAGGAACGGTAAGTGGCCACAGAGCTTTTAGTGCATCACCAGGAATGAGAGTATCCTTCTTGCTCACCAACACAATAAATGTGCTGTCTATTTGGAAAAAATCAAGTGCTTAACATGAGTGATGACAACTCCCAGTCTCCACCAACCTACATTTCCTACCTGGGCTCTATACCTCATTCTTTAAAACCCAGAGGTGGCAAACTATGGGAAGTCCGAGGTTGACTCAGTAACAGGGTGGTGTCCTTATATCTGCAGGGAAATTTCCACCTGGAAATATCTGTCTTATTCCTCTTCAGCAGGTTTCCAAGTCCAGTTGCCTTCTCTCTGCAATCAAAGAAGTAGGCCACCTGTACTAGTGTGCTCTTTCCCCAACCCTAAACCCACTGCCTCCCCTCTCCCTCACCCTCTGTGACAGGAGCTTTCAGTGCAGACTTTCTCTCAACCAGGAGGAGTCTGGTGCCTCTAGTGATGGAGCCCAGCTGACTAAGTGGATGATGCGGCAAGGAATGGTGAGATCGTGGAGCGCCAGCAGGGAGGAAGGAGGCTGGGGCTGCTGAACTAGAGGTGGTGCGGGCACAGCACATGAGGATGCACAGCAGACATCAGCAGAGACTGCAAAATGAAACGGAGCAACCCTGGTCTGGGCCAGTAGTGGAGACCAGGGTTGTGAAGGAAGCAGTCAGTGTCAGTCCTAACTCAAGTAAACATGTCTGTAGTAAAAAATCCTAGGAACTCTGAGGCCCAGAGAGCATGTGCCACTCTTTGAGCTAGAGGATGGCCTGTTTTGGGGTGGGTGTCTGGGGCAGAGGCCCTAGCTCGTGGCATCATGAGGAAGGCTGCTGTCATTCATTCACCCTGCAGCCTCTCCTGCTCAGCATGAGCTGCCCTACCCATTTGGAGGAAAACACATTCTGGCTTTTACCTTCTTCAAGGCCTCCTCCTCTAGCTTAAGTATTTGAGCCTTCAGGCTGTTGAATTTGGTCTTTTGGAAGCAGGAAATCCTGCAATTACACCCCCTCAGACACACTGAGGCTTTGACACACTCCCAGTTCTGGAGCTTGTTAGCCTGTCTTCCTGAATTGGACACTGCCCAGATTGATGTCTGCTCTAGGAAGTTTCCCCATATGCTGTCCAGTTGGCTTGAATGCACTTCTACCCCAAAGAGTTCTTCTTGGGGTAGACAAAGCCAGTTCACTTCAAAACTTCCCTAATCTCACACATCCTCTTCCATCCCCATTCATCCATCTGCCAGCTGTGGTAACTATCTGCACTTGCTCCCTGGTTTGGGGAAATCTGCCTATCCTTGGTAAGAATTAATTGCTCTTTTTCTTGGTCTCGCTGTTTTCATGAGAGCAAGGGAGCTATACATATTAGGAGACTAATAAATAAGTTCCCACAAATACTCTCTTGTGCTTCTGCTTGTGGAGCCTCTAGCAAGAGCTGCTCCTTGCTCAGCTTTGTTCAGGAGCTTGTGAGTGGAGAAAAGGATCTGGGGTTTTTAATCAGACTTGGTTTCCTTCAAGGTTATCTCTGTCCACTAGGAAGGTGTCTCTGCTGCTTAAATTGGCCAAGGACATGAAGTCTTCTGAGCTAACCTCCTCCCTACTGGAAGTAAAATTTACTTTAATTGCAGAGGACTTTCTCTTGGATGGGTCTGTTTCTGTAGTCTGTCTGTCAAGTCCTGCTGTGCTCCATGATCCTACCAGGAAATCACTTCTTGGCAGGTGTCTCCCCCTTAATGCGGTGCCAAACCTGGCATGTCTGATATCTTCAGCATCACAGACTTTGACATCAGACTGTCACTGGTTTGTAGAAGGGAGGAGGTGTGGAGAAAAGCACGTCTCTTGTTCTCTGGCTGCCTAATACAAGCAGCCAACTTCCACCTAGTGAGTCCTCACCCAAATGGAAAGCCTGGTCCAGTCATAATGCCCCAAAGCCAACCACCAAACCCCGGATGCTTTTAATGGCACGGATCCTGGAAACTATGTGTGTCTGGGTGCAGCTGGGGCAGAGGAAGCAGGTGAGCAGTGGCATTGGTAGCTGGGAGAGCTTTACAGTTGCACTGGCTGATTTATAAGGGCTTGAGCTGGTTGAACAGTAGGGTGACAGGGTTGTCTTTTGGATTGGGCTGTCTTTCTGCAGAGTGTGTTTCCTGGAACATTCTGTCTTTTCTTGGCCTCATCACGCTCTTTTCTTCTGTCCCAGGTGCCAGTTCCCCAAGCTAATTTCATGGAAGACATAGAGAAGTGGCTCTCCACTGACGTGGTAAGTGAGGGGCTGCTTTCCAGGAGCCAGCAGCCTGCCAGAGTTGTCTGTGGGGCTGGATTTTAGGTAGTGTACAACAGCACTGGCACTGCTGAATGTGTGGCACAGGCTTCTTGGAGGGACCAGGGAAGGAAAAGCCATGGACACAGGGTTTGGGATACCACACCAGAATAATTAAGCTTTTGAGAGGCATAGCTAATGAACTGAGGTTCAGGACCACTCTAATGTGTCTGTACTGCGGAAGTGGGGGGACTACTATCCTGTCTCTCTCCATGTAGACAAAGAATCACAGCTGTGGAGATGCCTTTTTCTACCTTGCTTCTAACCATGCCTCTCTCCTCCTTCCTTAGGGAGAGTCAGAGGATGCAAAAGGTGTCACCAGCGAAGGTAAGACTTATCAGCCAACCCATTTCTCCAGCTGTTTCTGGCAGCACCTTGGCTTTTGCTCAAAACTCCCTCCTTGCTAATGCTCTGCTCTCCTCTTGCCCCAGAGTTTGACAAGTTTCTGGAAGAGCGAGCAAAAGTCGCGGACCGGCTACCCACTTTGTCCAGCTCCTCAGGAGGGACGTCCGTCTCCCCTCCTGCTGCCAGCCATCATCGGAAGCAAGCAAAGGAAGATGATGCTATGTTTGCCCTGTGAATGCTGTGGACTGCTATGCTGTGGAGCAAGAGGCTGTGTGTGCTGTTTTGCTTGCCTTTGACCAGGGGCCAGCAGGGGAAGGACTCTGTCCCCTTCCTCCACTCTCTTCCTGTTTTCCCTTTGAGTTGTTTTTATTTTTAAGCTGCTTTCAGATTTCAGATAATCTTTGTTGTGTTTAGGGATGTCACACAATAGACTTGTGAAGGGGGTTTTCAAAGCTGCTAGAGAATGTGGGAGTTTGGTGGGCTTTATTTTTTGGTACAGTGTGGGCAAAGCGGAAGAAGCTTCCCATCCTCCTCTCCGGTGAGGTAGTGAGAGATCTTGCCCAAGAAACAGGAGAGGCTGCAGTCTGCTGCTGAAATCATTCCTGCCTGCCTCTTCCCTCGCCCCATCCCTAGAATGGATCTCCAGCCCTCTGCCCGCCACTGTTAAACTGGAAAGCACAGGGATGTGAAGTATTACAAATGGCAGAGGAGGAACACTAATGGTAGCGGGACCCTGTTGCTCTAGTCTCTCTTGCACAAGTGCTTGTGGTATGCAACACCTTCCTACTCACAACCCCTTCTCTTCCTCTTCCTTTCCTCCCCTTCCCCGTCAGTTTATCCAGAATCTTACCCGCAGCCCGAATGTTTCCATTGCATGACAGCCAGTTACCAAAGCCCTTGGCTACACACAGGGCTTGGGCTGCGAGCGCTACGCCGGGCTGAAGGGGCTGTCTGCTATGGGGTAGGATGTGCCTTCAGCAAACCCTTTGCAGTTAATTTAATTCTCCCATTATTATACTTTCCTTCCCTCTCTCCCTGATGCAATCCCGCCCCTCTCGCACTTCCACTGATGCCTTCTACCACGTTATGCCGCGGTGCAGGGAGTCTCTCGGAGCCTCTGCTCAGGCCAGCGCTGTAGACTCCTCAGGGTGGTTGTGTGTGCCGGGGGCAAAGAGCCATGTTCCCTAAAGCAGAAGGCCCTGAACATCGGCACTGTTATACTGGGGAGAACATGCTGTTGCTGGGCTAGCTTGTTCAGCCGGTCAGCGCAGAGGTGAAGCGAGACATCAGTCATCTCACGCCAGCAAAGCCGCCCTGCAGCAGCCAGGAGCTCCTTTGCACAGGGGGAGAAAAACTTCTGAGCAAACTGCACGCGCTGCCTAATTGTAAAAGGCAGCCGGGGAGGAGGGTGCCAAGCCTGGGGCTCCTGCTCGTGGGATTTCTTGTTGAGCGTGGGAGAGTTGCCTTTTTTTATTGCACATTAAAGGAGCAAAGTCTTGAGCCTCCCTTGAAGATATACGTGTGCTGTTAGTGCTGGGGAGGGGCGAGGAGGGGAGGACCTTGTGGAGGAGAAGAGAGGTGCAACCATATTTGCTTTCCACGGAAAGGCAAGGACACTGTGGTGCTGAGATGAGGCACATCGTGGGGGCAGAGGGTGCTGCGAGCCAAGGCAGGTGCTCGCTGCTTTTTAGCACAGTCTCCTGGAGAGGTGACTACAGCCCATCTCAAAATAGCAAAAGGACGAGCTGCCTCCTCACCTTCCCCTCTCTGCCTTCTGACCAGATCCAAATACACACCTCGCAGCTCATAAATCACTTAAAGACGTGCAAGAAATACAGTTGCTACGAAAGGGCTCTCTGATATCTACAGGGTGTCCTCAGTTGTCTCCATGCCATTCCCTCATGTCTAGCTGAGTGGGAGCTCGGGGAACAGGTTGGAAGTGTCATCTGAGCCCCAGACTTGTAGGAAGGAGTTAAATTAGCTGAACTTGTCCAGACCTCAGCACCTCCCTCTCCCTGTGCCTGCACCATACCAAGCTCAGGCAGAGGCTTGACAATAAGAGCCGTGAGCAAAGCTCGTTGGCAGCTGGTGGCAGCAGGGCTGGAAAAAGCAGGGAGCTGGGTTTCCTCCTCTGCAAGCACTTGTGGGACAGGAGGTGGTTTTGTGTTTTCTTCAGCTTTCCAGGTCAGACAGCACATACTATCCTTGGACAGTTCGTCCCTTGGAAAAATGAATTGCCATTTCCAATTCTGTTGCATTCCCAATGCTTTTGGGAGGGATGGGGGGAGAACCTCGCCTTTCTCAACCAGGTGGTATTATATGTATGCAGCATAACCCTCTTTGAACAGCAGTCCTCAAACCAGGGTGTGCATGGAGGTGGTGGGGAGGGGAAAGCCCAGCCTAATAAGCCGAAGAGCTGCCCGTCCTGCCGTATCTTCCCAATGAATCCACGAGTGGCTCTGCTGGAGGTTGCATGAAGCTAAACAGTCTTGGCTGCATCTCTGAGCTACTCCCCTTCCTGCAGGCAGTTCTGCAGCAGGACTTTACCGTGCCACAGCACCCCGCGCCCCTCACCTAAGAAGGGCTTAGATGCAACAAGGGGTGCAAAGCACTTTCTCTCTGAAGAGCGCAGCCTAAGAGCCTGGGGTTTCTGCCTTACCAACTGCGTCAGGGTCTCATGCAGCCAGCAAGGGTAAATGCAGGGGAGTTGCATGGCCACACAGCTCTGTCACAAGTACATTTTTACCACACACAGCTTTCTGAATTATCCTTTTTTTCCTCCTTTTTTTTTTTTTAAATCTCCAAAGCATCCTGGCTCAGCAGTTGCTAGCAGTGAAACCTTGGGAGTTGGCAGAGGCTGGATTTGCCCACGCAGCGTTAGCTCTGGCCTCCGCTGTCACCCCTGCGGCAAGCTCAGAGCTGAACACAGCTCCCTGGAGAGCACCTTCCACCCATCCCAGTGAGGGCACGCACAGCTTGCACCGAAGGCTCTGTGCTGGGAGGGTGTTCAATACCCAGGGTCGAGGGACCATGAAGGCCCATGAGCTACAGGCCAGCACAGCATCCCCCCAGTGCTGCAACCTGCAAGGGCAGGTCCCTCCCACGAGACAGGACTCTGAGCTGAGATGCGAGGGTCTGAGATCCCCTGCGGCTTCCCTGCTGCGAGTCTCAACAGAAAAACAGAGAACAAGAGGGAAAGGAAAGAAAGCCAGATCCTGAGCTGCCCCTCCCGGAGCACCTGCGGGAGAGGAAGCAAGAGCAGAGGCACAGTAGAGCCCAGACTGGTGGGGTCTGCAATTGTGGGGCCAGAAGAGCCTCCAGAGCAAGTGGTTCGACACCAAAATCCTCCTGCTGGTGCCTGGACTCATGCTGCCTGGGCCCGCTGGGGAGGGAGGGCTTCTGGTGCCCAGTCAGCGTTTGTGAAGGACACCACCAGCCTGTTCACACTGGTGATATTTTGAATGCCGGATCAAGTCTCAGCAAGCGCTTGCAGCTCGTGGTGCCTCCAGCTCCCTCGGAGCATTGCTGGCTGGGCAATTCAGCAGCTTCCCATGAAAGAGAAATGAAGGCATCCCTGAAGGTACACCCGCCGGCACGGGGAGCTCAAGTTCCTCCCTGCTGCCCCAGGGATGCCCTGAGCCCACCTGAGGGTAAGGACCCCTTCTCCACCCTCACCTTGTTTTCTTCCTCCCTGGACAGCCAGCACAGGAGCTGGCAAAGCCAAGAGGGGACAGTCCCCAAGCAAGACTTGAGCGCAGGGGAATTGGCTCGCTGCTATTTTTGTCATGAAGCGAACAGTTGGGAAGGGGTTTTGGTGGCTGCCAAGTAGGGTCAGTTTGAAGCGACGATCAACAGGTGAAAATTCGGAGTGCTGCTCACGGTCCTCTAGGCGAGCCTGTCCCCTCCCCACCACGCAGCCAGCCGTGGTCACGGTGCTCTTCACTGCAGGCCACTCAGCGCAGAGACTTATCCTACAGGGATGATGTCTCCTTTTTTTCAAGCAACTGAAAATATAGAGAATGGGGATGAAACATTCCATGCCCAAATTAGTACTGTGGTACTTGTTATAGATTATACCAATAATAGCTTGAATAATTCTGCAAGGTTTTTATTGAGGACAAACTTGGGGGAAAAAAAAAAACATGCCAGGTCTGCAAGGGATCATTAAGTTGAGGCCAGGTGTTTTGCATTGACAAAAAACGGCTTTATGGTTGCAAAAAACCGAAATTACACTGCTATAAAGAATTCCTTTAAATGCCTTTCCCTTTTTAACGGTGTTTTCTAACGTTGCTATTTTAAAAAGAAATAACGCTGCCTGATCGCTTGTGACCACCAGGTGGCTGTGGTCCCTCGCATACTCAGACCGAGCTCCACCAACTGCAAAGGACAACCTCCTGCTTCCCAGTGACCTGTTTAAGCAGGCTATGCAACCACTGGAAACAAAACAAACCCAAGTTGTTTCCTTATTCTAAGTATTATGCTGCAACCATTAGCCCAGCGTGGACTCACACACCGACCGCCCCAGAGCACGCATTCAGGCATCGCAACTGCACGGGGGCCGGGAAGGAGCGCTTGCCCTGTGTCTAAGCATCCATTAATAACCGCACCGGGAACAGGATCCTGACCGGAACGGGTATTTTGCATGACCCAGAACGGTTGTTTCTATGTAAGCTGAAGAAAGGCATGACTTCCTTGTACTGGGTCAGAGTTGCTCCACATCTCTAAAAATCCAATATATGCTAAAAGTTAATGAGAATTTCCATGATGTTTGGGTTGTGCAGTTCTTGGCATGCCACACGAATGTGACATTCGTAAAGGCAAAAGTACACGCTTCTCTTTCACCTACTACCAACCTCCAAATAGTATATGATTTATTATTTTTTTAAAGAATGTTTAACAAAAACATCTCCTGATTTTCCATAATTCATCTCACAAATCAGCGTAGAAATGTCCCGTGCTAGTACGCTGGGAAGGCTGTTCTCCATCCCACAGGACTTTCATGTTGATCTGCTATGTCAAAATTTCCTCAAAGCTTATTTTGGATAACAAAATTCCCCCTTACTTCAGAAAACGAGAATAAAGCCACTTCCCCTTTCCTTCAGACCACTGTTAGTGGCTCTGCTTAGGGCAGATGGAGATGTTGGGAAGAGAGGCACAGTAGTGGGGACCCAGCAGGCAGCAGAGAGGGGGGTTGTGAGGAAGAAAAACATTTCTGTAAGCAACTTGGTTTTATCTGCGTGGGAGCATAAGCAAATGGAAGCACCAGAAGAGAGGAAAGAGACAGAACAAGGAAGGATGTTAGGAAAATGTGCAAAAACACCAGAAGAAAAGTAGGTGCCCCATGCTCCAGAGCAAGGAAATGGAGGTGGTCGTTGGTCCAGGAGAGGAGGTGTAACAAGGAGTTGTACTGGCAGCCAGTCTGTTTATTTTCTGTTTCTCCTGAAGATCTTTCACAAACCACAAGGCGAGAGGTGACTTCTTGCCCCGGGGTGATGCCAAGGTGCTTGGTATCCCTCCAGAGATTTCTCTTTCCTTGACTTGCCTGCTCTCCCCTGGCCTTTGGGGCACCCCGAGCATCCCACACGGCACCCAGCAGCTCTGACGCATGTTGGGTGAACAAGTGCCCCTGCTGTTTTGTGTCAGTGACCAGCAAAAGCCAAGTGAGGGAACAGGGACTCAAGGACATGGGCTCACAAGCAGAAGCTTCCTCTTCCCTATCTGCCGTCACCCTTGCAAAATCTGGTGCATGTGGGAGGGTTCACGGGAATCGCAGCGGGTTGGGACTGCACGAGCGGGCAGATTCACTTCCCCCTTCCCAGCAGGGTCGCCAGCAGTCAGAAGGATGGAGATGGGTGAGGAGGGACAGGATCGCTCCCCGTGGGTGGGAGAAGTTCTCGGCAGTGCTGTCTCCAGCAGCATTTCTGTGGGGCTGGACCTTGGTCCATGCCGGGAGCCCCTGGTTGGGGGATGGGGCAGGTGTTTTGCTCTGCAACAGCAACATGGGGGGCTCAGCCCTGGCAAAGAGAACCCCGTGAAGATGGGCTCCACAACAGAGATATCAGTAATTCCCTCCCAGCACAGAAAAGCCACATGTGCCGGTCTCCCGGCACTATGTTTTCCTGGCCGATCTCAGCAGAAAAGCGTGGATCAGCCACAAGGTGAATTTGACGGCGGGGTGAGGCAAGGACACAGCTTTCTTGCAGCTTTAGGGGAGGCTCTTTCTTGAGCACAGAGCAGCAGGAAAATCTGTGTTTAGAAAAATTGCTGCGAGGCAATTCAGTGGTATTTTTAGCTCCTTAGCCAAAAAAAAACAATGGCCTGAAATACCAGGCCAGTCTCACTGGGAGATAGGTGCCAATTTCCCTCAGGTCCTTTGCCCAATTTAAGTCCTAAGAGAAAAAAAAAAGAAAAAAATCCGAGGTGCGGGTGGTCCGCTGCCAGCAGTGCCCCTCTGCCCTGTCCCCACTGCCTCCTCACACCATCAACCACCAGCTCTGGCAGAGCAAATAAGGGGGTGGCCCACCCCACGCTGAGCACCTTCGGTCCCTCTCGCGCCTGCCAGACTGCTCCCAGCAGCTGAATGCTTTTAATTCAAACCCCACGTTGCCCAAGTGCTCTCGTTAATGATTATTTAGCTTAAGAATCGCAGTCATGGTCCCGAGGTGCTGCTGTGCTGGGCACTGCGCAGGTGATGGGGGTCTCTGCCACCCAGAGCCAATAGCCCCAGCTCCCCAGTGCCCAGGATACCAGGGAAAGACCTCCCCAAAAAGGGGGATGTTCTTGCTCTTTTGCATTAGCAGCTATGGTCCATAAGCACCGTGGTGCACCAGGCTCTCCAATGCTGAGCCCACTCTACCCCTAAATGAAGGGCTTTGAAGAAATACCTGCTCTTGCTAACTCCTCTGTGTCTTTTTCCTTCTTGTTAGCCTGTAGTGTCATACTTTCAAAACATAGCTCTTCCAAATAGCAGTTCAGTCAGGTAAATTGTCGTGCCTGCCTGCCCTGGAGTGATCTTTTGTAGTGAGTGAAGAAAAAGGGAGGAGGAAGGAGGAGGGGGACACAGGCTATGCCACAGACACCCAGTATGGCCTTGAGTAAGTCACTTAAATGTGGCATGCCCCGCATGCCAGCCTCTAAAATAAACTCCTTCCCACACCTCCTATCTCCTGGGTTCGGTGTTTTCCACCAGCACAGGCAAAGCCAGGTGCCCATCCAGCACCCCAGAGAGCAGCGTTCCTGTGCCTTGCTTCCTCCAGTATGGATCAGCGATTCTCCCAGCCCCAGGGCATACGGCCACAGCGTCCTCCATGTCCCCGGGTCAGCAAGGTGTACACTTTTCCCAGCCGGGGACACCAGCTTTTCCAACCTTTCCCGTCCCACCCCAGTGCAGCTGCAGAGGGCTGGGAAGCACAGCTGGATGGGGAGCATTTTGTGTCTGCCAGTGATGCCGCACATCCTGCCGGGACCCCCCAATCCCGAATCTTGCCTGAGCCCCGCTTCCCGCTTCCCGCTAATGCTGACTCACCCCTTCCCCTCCCGCCCCGCGTGGGCGTCCTGCTGAGTCAGGGTCAGGCCAGGCCGCCCTGTTTTGCTGAGTAAAGTTTTGGGGCAGAGGGGCACTTTTGCTGAGTCACAGTGGAGCAGGGTCCATGTGAGGCTGCGTATTAAGGGGCGGATTCCTGCGGGCCGCCCTGAGATTGCAGCTGCCGCTCTTGGCCCCGGTCCCGCTTCTCGGGACAATCGGAGAAATCTCCAGAAACAGCCCGTCGGCTGCGCAGCACCGGGGAGGAGGAGGGAGGACGTGCGTTTCCTGTACCCCCGGTGGGCAGGGAACCACGCAGAGGTGGTTTGGAAACCTTGGGGGGTGGGAGGGGAGGTGTCTGGGTCTCACTCTCTTTGCAAAATTTCATTTTCAGCTCCATCTCCCCCCCTCTTCCCCTGCGAAAGGGCTGTGAGCTGTGGCACAAGGTCCTCCTTGTTGCCTATGTCTGATTTTCAAATCCAGATTTCCACAGTTCGTCCTGTCTTGCAGTCAGGGCACACTTTGTTTTACACGGCTGTAGCACTGAAACAAAGGAGGTGGCACGGACTGCGACAGCTGTACAAATGGGATTTTTATTTGCTAATTCTGCTCTGCTCCCTTCCACACCTCCTTTTGCTCCCGAAGCAGAACCCCCGCAGATCACGGGGTCTGTGCCCACCGACACAGAGACTCTGAGGACTGTGGTGGGCTCTATGTGCTCTTTCCTAAAATTTCAGCCTGGGGTACCCGTAACCTGGACACCTGCTTCACACTTCAGGTCGCTGCCTGACCCTGGCTCTCTGGTTGCACAGCAGGCACGTGCCTTGCAGGGTGCTTGTTCCATTCTCCCTCCTCCTCCATGCTCTGTTCCCAGCCAGCCCAGAGCTCTCTCCTTGCTCGTAGCCATGCACTGGAGACATATATATCCATACATCTATAAAAATATGTGTTGTAATCTGCACTTCCTATTTTTGTCATGCTGGTTCCTTTATGCCCGAGAAACCTGCCTGCACCTCCCTCTCCCACCACGTCGGTCTCTGGGATTCCCATGTGTGGGGTTTGTGTGGCCATGTCTGTCTATAGCACCCTCCCAAAGGTACCGGCAATGCCAGTCCGGAGGACACCTGCAGTGCCTGTGCTCCCCATGGCGATTCCCAGTGCATTTCGCTCCCAACCGCCCTTTTTCTACCTGTATCTCTGATCTAGACTTGGATTGTTCAGTGCTGACGGCAGCGAGCACAGTCAGTTCTGCCAGGGCTGGGCTGGGCCAGGCAATCTCCCTTTGGTAAACAAAAACTAACCTGCAGCATATCCCCCTACACCCCAGCACCAACTCCCTTCTTCAGCGAGTCATTTTAAGCGGTTATCTTGACTTCTTTGGTCATGGGTTTGCGGTGTGGTTTTTTTTCCCCTGCCATTACACAGCAAGTCCTGGTTTACTGAGTCAGCTTTCCCGGTGCAAAGCAGACAGCTGAATTTTGCTGTGTCACGATCCGAGAGAGCCCATTAACCCCTCCGCGCCGAGCCGGCAAAGGCTGCCTTTCACCGGCTGCTGCCTTCCCTGCAGAGCTGAGCCAAGCTGTCAGGAGCTGCCTGCCGGAGCCCAGCGTGGAACAGCACTTCCCACAGGGGTTCAGGAGAGCTGACTTGGCACTCTGCGACTGCCTGTGTAACTAGACATTTCTGAGTATAAATCTGTTGGCAGAACATGCTGTTAAGTCTATGAAGAGGAGGAAATCCCCCACTCCCCTATCCCTGATGAAAACACCGACCCCTCAATAACTTTCTGCTGTTGTTAACCATTCATCTACACCGCTTGATTAAGCATTTTCTCAGGGGCTGGGCTATGAAGATGGAGGTTTTTAAGCCCAGCAGGAACTATTACAAACATCTTGCCTGAGGCTACTTGATTTATCTTTGCTAGAAATCTCCTGGGCAGTTTCACTGGTGCCCATGCACATCGCAGCAAGCAGCTCTGGCACCGCTCAACCACTGCTGGGTGGAGAACAGGAGACAACACAAATTCTGGCAGGCACAGTGGAGACCACAGGTCTGATGCTTCAAGGAGGTCCAAGAAAAATCTCCTAGTGACCCGGATGGGGGCTGGCCTGTGCTTTACAGTGGCTCACTATGCCCAGAGTGAGCTGCTCTGGGGGCCAGTTTGTTCCTTCTGCTAAATGCACACACCTCCTTCCCTGTGCATCACTCTGAAGTGTCAACTTCCAAAGTTCTCTTCTAGGAAGAGATGGTCTCTCGCAGATCTCCACCAGCACACTGGCACACTCCATGTCATTAACGTCTCCACACCACAGCAACAGCACAGCAGGAGCAATACAAGTCCTCGCTGCAGAGCACTGGATGGGGCCAGAAATGCCCCAGGCCAGTGACTGCAAAGATGATGACACCTCACTTTCAGTTCTCCTTCCATTTTGCTGTGGAGCACTTGGGCTTTTCCGGAGAGCCAGGCCTGGCCTCACAGCTGCTCCAACCCAAGTAACCCTGATCAGCTAGAAATCAGACAGCGTAAGTAATTTCTAGGGCACGGCTTGCTTGCCTGAACCTATGGAAAAGCTCACAACAGAGGTGAACTGCAGTAGAGACCTTGTATCTTGTGACCAGCCCAGAAGAAGGTCAAGCTTCAAGATCCAGAAGGAGGCACTTCAGTTCCATGTCCTGGGGCAGTGTGGTTATGAGCCCAGACTTTTTCCTGGGAAGAAGTACCCTACCTGGAATGGCAGTGACATGACTAGTCATACTCTCTCTCTTCACCCCAGTCTCACATCCACATCTACCACAACCCTGGATGAAAAGGAAGGAGGAGGACCTTTGGGATACCTCCTTTAGAGTGCCTCCAAGCATGCAACCTCATGCAGGAAGGGGACCAAAGCACTGGCCTGAAAGCAACCAGAAAGTCCTTGGGGAGGAACTGGGTGCATTACCAGAGCTGCAGCCCAGAGGTGAAAGGAGGGGCCGGGCTTGAGGGTTGGATTTTTTCATTTTATTTCATAAAATGAATCATATTATTCATTTTCATATTCTCACATATTTTCCTACTTTCCTCCACTGGAACTACAGGTTCAGTCTGTACTCCAGCTTCCTGTGTCAGAATAGGACTCACTGAAAAGGACAGAAATTATGAACTTTAGGGAGCAATGCTGGAGGGAAAGGCTCATTTTCGGGACATCCCTGTGGCAAAATGGCATCAATGTTTTCAGGAGGGACTGGCCATGCAGCCCTATGTTCCCATGGGCTCTGCACAGGAGCCCTCTCTCAGGGGATGTTTGGGGCTTTGGCATGCGTGCTTCACAGATTCACGCATCCCGAGATACATTTATTTTACCTCACAGAAAAACAAGGGAGCCAGCAGCAAGTTGTCTGAAATGGTATGGGGGTAAGTGTGGAACGTGACAGCTTTTGCTAGCATGCACTGTTGCTTTAAAAGACAAAAGCAAGACAGGAAAAGTCTGGCTGAGTCAGGGTGGAAACGCTGAGTAATCCTTCCTGAGCGCTGCACCACAGCCAGATGTCTGCCCCAGTGGAAAAACAACTGTAGAAGCATATTTCCTCCAGGACAGCCTTCTAAGCTACAGTAGCAAATCCAGCTGTGGCCAGGTGTAGGTGCAGCGACAGGGAGACACGCGAGGCTTGTGGCTGGTATGGCAGCATCCACTAGTAAAGCTGCAGAGTGGACTTGCTGGAGGGGACAGACAGACAGACAGAAGATTCCACAGTCCCTCTCCCGCCTCCCCAGGCTCTGCCTCCCTACCACCCCCTGCACCACTGCAGCACGGGGCTTTCTCACACCCACAGCAGCAGGGCAATGGTGGCTGTAAGTGCCCCGCTCTTTGGGTTGAGCATAAAACATGTGCTTTTCCAAAGCACAGCTGGGCAATGCACTGCCTGTCCTGGCTAGCCCTGCTCCCAGCACAGCTGCTGTTGGAAAAGAAGAGCCCCACTTCCTCTGTTGGCTGCCCCATTGGCCACTTCACCAAAGAGCAGACCAGCCAGCTCCTGGCAGAAGTACCTTGTCCAACTCTCTTCTCACAAATCAGAGAAATTATTTGCCTTTGAAAGTCTCTGCAGACTTCCTCAGTTTCCCCCAAGTCTTGTATGCCACCTTTTCAGTCCACCAGCTACCCCAGCCTTCTGGGCATCTAGGAGATGGAGCGCTAGTCTCCTAAATTGCCCTGCACACAACGGTGGTAACAGCAGGGGCCAGCTGCCACACAGATCAAACTGTATTTTTTCCACGTGCAAGAAAGCATGGAAAAAAATTTGCTGTGCATCAGTGCTGACACACCTGTGCTGGCTCTGTGCAAAGTGACAGGGTTTATTCCCCAGTGCCCAGCACTGTCCAAAGGGCAGCCCTGCCGCTTGCAGACTGGAGCTGGTGGGTGCATGGGCCACAGCAGCCGGATTACCCAGATGCCCACGACTGCAACATACCCCGGGGTCCCTGCTGCCCTCCCCTGCTGTGAAGGGGGTATGCTCCTAACCTGCAGCGCTGAGCTCCCCATCCCATGGCCCACAAATACTGTGTTACCTGAAAGACTCTCTGAAGATGTGCACAACCAAGGGAAATAAGACGTTTATACCCGAGTCCTGCTAGAGCAGGTGAGGGTGGGTGCTATATTAGTGCCCCAGGCAGGGTGCAGCTGGGACACAGACTGGGGCTGCCCACCCTCTGCTCTGTAAATCCACCCCTCCTTGTCCAGCCCCGCTTCCCGCAACACAATCAGCTCCTCTTGCAGCACCCGGGCTCTGCCTGCCGCCCCGGGCGCTGCGCTGAAAGGGTTACGGAGCCGGGCACCCCTGAAGGAGAAGTTGCTGGACATCCTCTTGTTTGTGCTTAGTTATCAAGACTTCGTCAGGTGACTTCCTTCTGGTCCCTCGGGGCTGCAGGGGAGGAGAGGGTGAGCCAGGCTGGGAAGGGAAGTGCAGTTGTGTTGCAAGAAGTTTGTACTCACACTGAGGTCAGCGGTTTGGCTGCTCACGTGGCACAGCGGTATAAAGCTGGATGCGGGAGCAGGGCTGCCCAGCTCAGAGGCTTCACTGTCCCGGGAGCAGAAGGGAAGGAGGAAAGCACAAGCAAGGAAAAGCAACAGGGAAGCGGAGGAGTGAAACGAAGCGGAGAAACATGGAAACTTCCCAGGCGCACAGCTCCGAAAGGTGAGAGAGGGACAGGAAGGAGAGGGAATTTTTTTGCCAGAAGAGTATTGTGTTTCTCCCCTTGGTTTTAGGCATGCTGTTCCCGTTTCTGCTCCGCAGGGAAGGGCATGCTCCTGTTTTCACCTCTGGATGGAATCTGTCAGTTTTCCTTGCTCAGGACAGCATTTGGGACGCTGGTGCTCCCCAGTTCCCATCCGTAGCTCTCGTGAATGCTCAGCTCCTTTTCCTGCCATCCCAGGCTCCCCCATTTTTTCCTAGAGAGCTAAGATCCATTTTGCCAGAGGAGAGCAACAGCACTGACATCTGTTTTGCTGCTCTTCCCCAGCATGGCCAAGGACCTGTCAGAACTGATGAAGGAAGCGACCAAGGAGGTGCATGAGCAGGCGGAGAACACACCGTTCATGAAGAATTTCCAGAAGGGGCAGGTGTCACTCCACGAGTTTAAGGTACTTCGTAGCAGCATTTCTTGGGGATGGGATTTCCTTGCCAGGAAATACACTGTTAGATCAGATGGGCTGCGTGGGGACTAAAAGGGGGAGGATGGGGACGGCACAAGGAAGGAGGTCCTTTGCATTACAACTCTCCAGTATCAGCATCTCCCGTGCGAAACATGCTCTTCATCAGCATCCAGCACATTAAGATCTTACCAGCTCCTCTCGCAGAAGGCAGGGCAGGACTGTGCCTATCAGGACGGGCAGCCAAGCTGAAACAGGAAAAATAGACAAAGAGGTTGAAGGGATTAATGTAATTATTCTTCTCTTCATAAATGCCTGCATGTTAATTATTGGCAATGATAGTTAATGGAGGTATGGCTATGCAGATACGCAAGTGGCTAAAATGCCAAAAGGATGAATACTAAGTTAACAACCCTCTAAGCAGCTACAGCTAGTAATAATGGTGGAATAGTGACAAAGTGAGGCTGTGGGATCATCTCTAGCATGGAACTTTGCAATGTTTCAGTTGTCACTTGTATTATTACTAGAGCTGAGATTGCGAACAATAACTCAAAGGCAGACTGTTTGAGCAAGCCATGTCTGACACTAACAGGTAGGAGCCTGTTGCTTTTTTTAAGACAAAAGAGAAACATTTTCAGGTATTAGTCTGCACCTAACCTGGCTAGATACATGATTCCTGGGATCTGAGCCACATAACAAAGCCACAAGCAAAAACAGCACACACCTGGGCCAGAAATTCCTGGGAGGCTATAGGATATGATGCACAGGCCTGCAAATAACAGTTAGTGATCCAACCTGTGGTTTAATTACTTTGTTGTTGAATTGTTCCTCGGCAAATAAATCCACAGGAGTAGGAAAAAGACTACTTATTTCTGACAGATCGCATTCAGGATAGTTAGTCAAGCATAAATTTAATCTCAGGTGCTGACTTCCTGCTGTTAGTAACGCGGCATTGGTTAGGCAGCGAACTTTGAGACAGGCTGGCAATAAGGTAAAAAGTCAGGCCTTCAGGAATACAGGTCAGTTTCTTAGAAGATATTTACATGCTGTCAGGGAGAGTGAGACATGACATGGATTTTAAAAAGTAAGGACACTTCTCAAAAGCCACGTTTCCCATTAAACTACTACCTGCCTCCAAAAACAATCGGTCAAGTTCTATTTTCTTAATTTGTTAGGCAATGTTCCTGTATTTTGTTTCTTTTCCAGTAAGCTGGATGACAGGTTATTGTTTAAAAACCTCTATTTTTGTTTACTCTCTTGGCAAACCTATATATCTGCCGTAACACGTGATTCCCCAGAATCTGAATATTTGTTTCCACAACCAAGCCACTGCCCCTGTGCTTATCAAAGTCCAGTTTGCTGGCACAGCGGGGAGAAGTTGAAATGGCAACTCTTTTACTGCAGAACTGATTGCTCTGTGGGAGAGTAAACAGCTTTCTCTCCTGTCGTCAGTGTAATCCCCCCAGCTCACCTGTACTGCAATACCTTCATGTTTTGCCCTTTGCTGCTGATAGGGGATTCCAGCGTAAGGAAGGGGTGGTGTAGGTGTAAATATGTATACAGCCTCTGGAAACGGCATGCCCAGGGAAGGAAAGAACACAGCTAGATTGTCTTACACCACGTGGGAAAGCTGGCAGATAGAAGAAAGTATCACATAAGCTGGGGAAAACAACAATAACAATGTTTTCAAAACAGAGAGGAGAACACACAGCCTCGTAGCGCTCCTTCACAAAGGCATCTTTCAGAGGCAGGCTGTGCTTCCAGCCCCCTTTTATCTTGGGGCAACCAAGGAGGCAACCCCGCTTGCAAGTCTGAACGGGGAGAGTGGTGGTGCCTCAGTCCCCAGGATGGTGGGCTGCCAACAGGACGCCTATGTTGAAAAATAAACAGGGTGTGTCATCGTCTCACAAGGCCCCACAAAGGGAAGCCACATCTTGAAGCATTCAGATTTGAACAATGCACCAGAAAATATACCTTTGGGAATACCCTCTCTATTGACTGAGGGAATGAAGAGAATAGACCAGGCATGATTTAATAGTGCTTCAGTTTCCATTACATCAAGCTGCAAGACCTTTAACTTGAAGATGAAGGCAGCGGCTTTTAAGGACAGGTAAGACCAATATCTGCAGAAAAGGGCTTAGGTCTTACCTGATGCTGCCTCAAGCCAAAGGAAAAGGGCTAAATGGTGCCTCACTGCACCTTGCAACCCTGTTTTCCACTTGGGAAACTTGCAACATCACAGATGTGCATGACACATACTGGGCATGCCCACAGGTAACTCTTTCGTTAGTAGGATTTGCCCCCAAAACCTGATGAAGACAGGCAGATGCACCTGTAGCTCATCCTCTTCCTTTTCTTTCAGCTGGTTACAGCATCCTTGTACTTCATCTACTCTGCTCTGGAGGAAGAGATTGAACGTAACAAGGACAACCCAGTTTATGCCCCTGTGTATTTTCCGGCGGAGCTGCACCGGAAAGCAGCCCTGGAGGAAGACTTGCAGTACTTCTACGGCAGCAACTGGAGGGAAGAGATTCCATGTCCTGAGGCTACTCAGAAATATGTTGAGAGGCTCCACTACGTGGGCAAGAACCACCCAGAGCTCCTGGTGGCCCATGCCTACACCCGGTATTTGGGAGACCTGTCTGGGGGGCAGGTGCTGAAGAAAATTGCCCAAAAAGCCCTCCAGCTGCCCAGCACTGGAGAAGGGCTGGCTTTCTTCACCTTCGATGGAGTCTCCAACGCCACCAAGTTCAAGCAGCTTTATCGCTCCCGCATGAATGCCCTCGAGATGGATCTTGCCACTAAGAAAAGAGTCTTGGCGGAGGCCAAGAAAGCATTCCTGCTAAATATACAGGTGAGTAACACCCAGCCAGCCCTGCCTGCCCACACCGTCTCTGGAACAAGGCAGCAGCTACAGGGGAAAGGCAAAGCTTGTGTATCTGCTGTGGAGCTTACGGGAAGTTGTGGATTAGGGCAAGCTAGTCAAGAGTTGGATGGCTACACTTGTCCAACTTGAGAACCTAGTAAAAGACTGGTCTCTGAAAAGCTCTTCTACTTCCCTTAGGGTCTGAATTCAGTCTCTTCTGTGTGCCATTATTCAGCTACGAATGAGGGTTTATACTAGGAGTGGGTATCACCACCTATCTGTCCGAGCTCTGTAGTACAGCTCCACAGGTTCTCTGTGGATGCTAACTAGATGCACAGGTACCTTGCTTTCCTTCCTATCAGAACATGGGCAATAGCTTTCTCCTGAGCTGGAAGCTTCAGAGAGAAGCCATAAAGTGAACAAGCAGTTTGAAAGACAAGCTCTTGACCCCACAGGCCTGGGGTTCTTACAAAAAGTGCCAGGGAACTTGGACTGGGGGCTTGTGTCTTCCTGCAGTTCCTAAAGCACCTGGGGCTGGGGCAAGGGGTCCAGTGAAAGAAGAAGAAGAGGCCACATAACGAGACCATGTTCCCTCTTCTCAGGTGTTTGAGGCACTGCAGGAGCTGGTGTCTAAGGGCCAGGAGAACGGTCACCCTGTGCAGCCAAAGGCAGAGCTTCGCACAAGGAACACTAGCAGACCATACGAGCACGGTAAGACACTTCTAAGGGCAGGTGTTTAACATTGCCCCCTGTGGTTTTGTTCTCCTCTTTTCCTGTTCTTGTTTTTAAAAGCGGCTGAGAGATGAGCATGAGGTGCTTATCCCACCTCTCCTCCAGCCATCAGCAGGTAGCACGAGGAGAGGCACTGTTGTGTGCAAAGCTTCTTCTAGACATGACCGAGCAAGGATGACACATGGGGGCTCTCCAGAAACAGCGTCAATGAGGGAGCTGTACAAGAAGAGACCCCCTTCTCCTCCTCTTCAGTTTTAACAATTCTAAGGTTCATTCACCACATGAGTTTCGACCACAGGGAAAAGTGGCCTTGAGTTCACAGAAGCAAAGGCTGGAGTTTTGGGCCCAGCAGATCAGCAATGGTGCTGTGATGCTGACAGAAGTTTCTTCTGGACATGCAGCCCTATCAAACGGCCTCTCCTTTCAGGCTAAATCTCCCCCTGGTCATTTTCCTGCCTTCCAGAACTATTTACTGAAAACACTCCTGAAAGTGTGCTGGGTTTATAGCGAGCATTGTTCTGGAGGGGGAAGTGTAACCAGCTGGGACACGTGGAGGCACAGGCGACCCATCAGTTTTATTAAAAACTGAAAAAGCTCCATCTACTGGCAAGCACCCATCCCGAACCGGGCAAAGCCCCAGCAGCAGCTGCGAGCAGAGCGATCCCTTTTCACAGGGTCAGGCTTGTAACTGAGCAAGGAGCGGGCTCAGGTGTTTAGAGGAGAGTGATTTCCCTGACAAAGTGTGACTCAAATAAGAAAAAAAACACCTTACGGCCTACCCATTCTGAAACCAAAAGGGAGACTTTTTCAGCGCAGACTGGATTGAACCACAGTTTTCCCGTGGCAAAGAATGAAAAGCAAACCTGGTCTTACGCATCTCTAGGCAATGAAGCTTAAAGCAACTTCTTTGTGAAAGGCAGTAAAAGTTCTCTGTGAAACGTTGCTGCTCCTTTCCCAATACACTCACAAAAGCAGGATTTTCAGAAAAGTTTGGTGTTGGATGAGTAATCCCACCCTGTTCTGGGAAAATCATTTGTCTGGAATGCTAAGGACTACCTGTTTAAGGTCATTAGATGCCCAACCAATTAAATCCATAAGAAGCAGGAGACAAAATGCCTTTTAAAATTCCAGTTTAAGTATCTGGCTGTCTTCTGCACACGTGAAGGGCTTGATGGGGATGGGGAGTGCATTTAAAAGCCTGTAAGGAGACAAGGGAAGAGGCCGGCACTCACACACAGGCAGAGGAATTGTGAGCCTTTGTGATTCCCTGGTCAAGTCTGCTGCTTCCCTTCTTCACCTACCCCAGGAGAACAGAACCAGCTGCCGCTGCTTCCCCCAGCCCAACTGGGCTCTGGGTTTCCTCCTTCTCCCTTTGACAACTCCAGCAGGATCTGCTCTGGCTCTGGGGAGAGCAAGCGCAAGCAAGCAAGGGAGAGCAAGAGATCGGCAGCTTCTTGTCTCAACCTCTTCTCATCCACCCCCTTTTTTTCTTTCCTCCTTCCCTATTTGATCTAGGTCGTGAGCCTGGGAACGAAAGTGAGAGGACAAGCAGGAAACACACAGGCATGATGCCCACCACTCCCCTGGTGCGGTGGATCCTGGCACTTGGCTTCCTAGCCACGACAGTTGCTGTGGGCTTATTTGCCATGTGAAAGAGCAGGACCTTCATCTTCACTTCGTGCCTTCCCTTCACCCTGAACTAATCCACTTTCCCCGGTCCTTGTGAGAGAAATTCCCCCCAACAGGGTACTGTGATCTTGGCTCTGCCACTAGTATTAGGAGACTTTTCTCCCCAGAAATCAAAGAGTGCGCTGTAAGGGGGTTCAGGCAGTCTCTCCTGTGCTTGGTGTGAGCTCTTCTCAGAGACTAACTAAAACTAAGGGTAGAAAAGGCTAAAAACAATGGCCAAGAATCGTCGTTGCTTTACAGAGTGCCTGCAAAAATCCTACAGGATCAAAAATGCAGCTTCGACATCTCTCTCTCCGCGGAAATATGAAGCTCCCTGGAGCTCTGTTTGCTCATTTTTTTTATACTGCTAGATAATACTGTGATCACTTTTTCTATGGAGCCACATGGCTCCTGTGCATTAGACTGTTTTATATGACACTAGTAGGTCTTTGTTAGTTCTTTTCCCAATCATTTTTGGTTTTTTTTGAAATGCAGAAGACGGTTGTTGAACATACAATGTCATTCTCTTGTCTGGTTATTAATTTATAGAAATAATAAATTTCAATGTAAAGTCTTCAGGCCTGGTGTTTCCTATTATTAAAGCCTTACCTGGGGAGAAGGGAGGTGTCTTTCTTCCTCCTAGTTTTATATCTTTTGGAGCTGCTGCCTCCATAGACATGACAATAGACGAAAGTGGGAGCTATCATCAGAGCCAGACTCTGCTCCCACTCAGTGCTAACAATAACCTGTTACAAGCTGGGGCAGGTTTCTTCAGCTCCTACATGCTGGTCTCTATTTCTAGAAATGGCACCAAATTCTGCGAGCGTACAAAGTGTTTTTAAGGGGTAGAAGACGTACATAAGAGCTGGTTGCTATTCTATTAAAAGCAAAAAGTGACAGGACCCTCAGCCGATCTAAAAAAGAACAGCTCTCCCTGACCACTACCAGCTCAGGGCTCCATTACGAGACTGCCTCTGCAAGAACTTCAGCATGAATCGAAAAAGCAAGTGTGTTTTCACCACCCAGAGAAGAAATGCACGCTAGGTTTTGATCCTACGAGGCAGCTAAAAGGGAGACATCAAGCATGCAACTGCATGCCCTCACCGAGGTAACAAACCAACCCAACATACTCTCAGGACTCAGCACATACATGGCATTGCTGAAGACGCTCCAAGCACACAGCACCACTGGAGCAGCCCAGGCACGCAGCTTGCTTTCCTCCCCTTTTGCTGAGGCAGGCACAGAGGTCCGGCTTTGTGGCCAGACACTGTTATGGCCATAGGTCCTATATGCTCCTGAGGGTCTTCTAACACAGGAGTCACTGCAGGCACAGCTGTAGCTCAGCTACGGCACTGCAGGTACCAACATGGCGGTTATCTCCTACCTCAGAGCCCTTTCCTCTCTTTCTGCCAGAAAGACTCTGTGATCAACCTGTCTCCATGATGCTGCCTGTTCTGGCTGTGACCTTAATCCCAAAGACATGCTTTCCTGCTGATCCACTTTAACGACCAGCACTGAACCTGCTCCAAGAGCAAGGATCAGAAGGCATGTCCTGCTGAGAAGCAGCAGTGGGAAAGAGGGACTGTCTCAGGGTCTTATCTACCCTATGTCCCTTCCGAAATCCTCTTTAATGCTTCTGTCTGGACCCATTTGCCAAACCGTGGTAGAAAAAAAAAAAAAAGAGCTTATTCTAAAAAAAGATAGTTATACCTTTGAAAAGCAGGGTTATGAAGCTTAATAGCCACTCAAATACAAGAACTTATTCATTCAAATTTATAGTAAGTTCTACCTACTCTCTAGGAGGGTAGAGGGTACAAACGTAATTATTTAGTAGGCCCCTCTAGGGGACCTGTTTGGACCCATTTGCCAAACCCTGGTAGAAAAAAAAAAAAAAAGAGTTAATTCTTAAATAAGATATTTGAAAAGCAGGGATATGAGGCTTGATAGCCATTCAAATATAAGAACTTATTCAAATTTATAGTAAGTTCTACCTTAGGAAGAACTTACCCATTTAGTAGTCCCTCTAACCCATCCCAACTAAACAATTAGGTTCGTTGAACCATGCTGAATAACTAAACACCCCGAACACGCAAACTTGTTTAATGCCCAGAAACGCATTCTACCATGCTCAGCCCCTCTCTGCTGCCTGAAGAGCGAATAACTGTGACCCCAAAGTCGCAAAATCTGGATCCAGACTGACATCACCCCCCACCCTGCTCAGGGCAGAAGAGGGACGCTGCTCCGGGTGTCTCATAGCCACTGTGCTACCACACGCTGAAGGACTCCAGGCTGAGCCTAAAAAAAGTCTTCAAAGGGGGAAGACTAAAGCTTTGCTTGTGCTCATTTATGACCTTTATGAGTACACCTGGTTTCTCTGCAACAAGACGGTCTTTATTTCCCACCCACTACAGCTAAAACCTCCCTTGCAGCCCGCTTTGCTTTCAATCAGGACAGTCCTGAAGGGCCAAAAACCGCTTACGCAGCTACCTGCCGGCCTCCCCCCAAAACTTACTCCTCCTCGGGGAAAAATCACCCCAGAGATCACGCACCCCGAGGGGGCGGAAGCTTTGCGGCTCAGCCACTGGCGCCCCTGTTGGGCCCCGGCCTCGCCGCCATTCCCCCACAGCACGTCCCGCCGCATCCAGCGGGGTCTCTCCCCTGCCCTGGCCTGCACGGCCGCGGGCCCACAGCTCCCGCCGCCTGAGGGCGACTAACGCGCTCCCCCCCGCCGCCCTCAATGGTTTCACCCGCGCACGCACACACAGACACTCCCCCCGCGCACTGCCGCAATGGTCTCGCCCGACCGCCATTTCACCTCCCCCCGCCCTTCCCTCTCGCTTTTCGCGCCAAACTGCGCCTGCCGGCAGGGCGGGGGGAGCGCCCCGGCCAATCGGCGGCAGAGGCGATGGCGCGCGCTTCCTCTTGGGGCGGGGCGGGAGGGGGGAATGGGCCAATCGGAGTGCGCGGCGGCGGCCTGCCCAGTCCCGCCCGGCGGTTTGGTTTCCGCCGCGCGCTTTTTTTGCCGCGAAAAAGTTGGTGGCGGCGGCGGCGGCGATTTCCCGCGGGCAGTGAGGTGCGGGGAGGGGTCGCGCGTGGGGTATTTGGGGGGGTCCCGTGGGGCGCTAGGGGAGGAGGACGGAACAGGGCGTCGGGGATCGGGGTCGGGACCGGGATCGGGGTCGGGATCGGGATCGTCGCTGTCGTGCGTGGGGTATTTGGGGTGCGGGGTGCCGTGGGGCACTGGGAGTGGGGGGAGGAGGAGAAGGGCAGTGCGTGGGGCGCAGTGCAGCGGGGGTGGTGGTGGTCGCGTGTGGGGTATTTGGGGCGTGGGATCCCATGGAGCACTGAGGGCCGGTGAGGAGGGCGGGGGCGGTGCATGGGGCACAGTGTAGTGGGGGGGAGCACCCTGTGGGCCACTGGGTGCGCGGGAGGAAGAGGAGGAGGAGGGGGTCGGGGCTGACCGTGGGCTCTCACCCCTGCAGGGGAGTGGCAGTCGCCATGTCTGGCTTCGACGACCCTGGCATTTACTACAGCGACAGTTTTGGGGGAGATGCGGCAGTGGACGAGGGGCAGGTTCGGAAGTCCCAGCTGCAGAAGCGGTTCAAGGAGTTCCTGCGGCAGTACCGGGTGGGCACGGACCGGACGGGCTTCACCTTCAAATACAGGTGGGGCTGCGACCTTACCCGCTCCTCTTCGCACATCCCGTCGGTGTTAACCTGCCTCCTGCCATGCACGTGAGGTCATCCTCACGTCGGAGACCATAAAGAGCTCTTTGCCACTATAAGAAGTGGTGTTGTTCCCATTTAACCTTACAGGGAAACCGAGGTCTGGTGTTCTCCCAAATTCTTCGGCAGCTGGCCAGTGGTAGAGGTAGCCATAGAGGGATCCCCACTGCCAAACTGGCACCTAGTTCTGAAATTCAAGGTCTGTCTTCAAGTTCTGGTGCTTCCTGGTCTGGAGTTTTGTCTGTATCCATTAAAATTGGTATGGCACTGTCCTCATGTGCCTTCTGAAGCTGTGAAGACCCCTTGGCCATCCCTTTGCCTGTGCAGCTTGGAGAGATGACTGTGAAAGGACATACATATGTATCACTCAAGGGTTGGGACAATCTTTCACCTTTCATCTCTGAATTTCATGCACCCTGGCTTTTTTAAGGAGAACATTGCCTGCTATGCTATTACTTCCTTTTTTAAAATTATATTTTAGGTATAATAGGTGTTATCCTGCATAGAATTTTTCTAATTGCCTTTCTGCTTGTGTAACTCTAGTAAAAAGTTGGTGCTATACTTTGTCACTGTAAGCACTGGTGTCCCTGGTCTTATGTCACACTTGAAAGTGGTTTTGGGTGAAAGATCTGCCCATGTCCCTCTACGCTTCTCTTGTCACTTGCCTGATTTTCTCTGTTTGCTTTCCAAACCCAGGACTCCCTGCTTGTCATAAGGTCACTGTGGGTGATTGGTGCTTCCGGCCCTGCAAACTTTTACCACTTACTGCCTTCCAGGGATGAGCTTAAACGGCACTATAACCTGAGTCAGTACTGGGTGGAGGTGGAAATGGAAGACTTGGCCAGCTTTGATGAAGATCTTGCTGACTATCTGTACAAGCAACCAGCGGAGCACCTGCAGCTGGTAAGGACGGAGCAGGTGGCTGACCTGATGCACTGGCATTGTCACATTGTGAGAGCAGCCCTGGCAACGCACTGTAACGTATCCCTAATATCCTAGTTGTTCCCTTTCTAGTTGGAAGAAGCAGCGAAAGAAGTCGCAGATGAGGTCACCCGTCCTCGTCCTTCAGGGGAGGAGGCTCTCCAAGACATCCAGGTCATGCTGAGGTCGGATGCCAACGCAGCCAACATCCGCAGCCTGAAGGTGAGGTGAATCTGCTGCCACGCAGAGCAGTGGGTGGCAGGGCTTGCTCATGTGTGGGTCTGATGGCAGGGAAGCTTTCTGTACTTGATCATGTAGTTCAGGACATGGGTCATACACTCATTTTTGAACAGGGATACTCTGCGATTTAAATCTGACTGCAAAAGACTGTTATTACTGGTTCCTCCTGTGGGGATGTTGTTGCTATTAGCGATGCTCTACATATAGAGTTCTGTCCCTGTCTCTTTTGTTTTGAAATCAGCATGGCTTAAGTCATGCAACCTTCCCTTAGTACTCTAGAGCAAGAAGAGTGACATTGTCAAGAAGCGCAGGGTTTTTTGTTCTGGTAGCTTAGTTCCATGAATGTGGGACGTATAGCTAAGAAAGAACTGTGTTTCTTTAACATCTTGAGTTTCTCATCCATCCTTCAGTGGCAGCTGTCTCACCTTTCCTTCACCTTTTCCCTTTCAGTCCGACCAGATGTCCCACCTTGTGAAGATCCCTGGGATCGTGATTGCAGCAACCCCCGTGAGAGCCAAAGCCACCAGAATAGCCATCCAGTGCCGCAGCTGCCGTAACACCATCAGCAACATTGCGGTGCGCCCGGGACTGGAGGGTTACGCTCTCCCCAGGAAATGCAACACGTAAGGACTGATGTGGGGATGCAGGTGGTAGGCTGAGGGAGAGAAGAGGTTGTCCCCCCTACTCCAGCACCCCCTCCATCCCATGCATGCCGCATAGAGTCAGCTCCCTCTCACACAAGGCAGGAGCGTGCGCACTGCTCTCTGCCTCCTCCCTTCCTGTTGTCCCTGTGCACCCATAGCTGGCAGGTTTTAGCTCCATCCATCTGCAGCCACATTGGCCGTGGCGCTGCATGACTGCGCTGCAAGCTGCGTTGGTCGGCTGCGTCCAGGGAGTTCTTTATATCTGCAGGGCACTTTGCCTGTTATGCCTAAAGGTTCATTTCTACCTCCAGCTGTCCCATAGTGCTGCATTAAGCTGCTGTCTTAACTTTCTATTAAGTGCTTATATTTTACAAAGTTCTTGGTTCGGTGTTCCCCCTCCCCAGGGGGCTGTTTTGTGTTGCCTTCTGCAGGGGTGCCTTGCTACTAACTTTCACATCCCACTTTGCAGCTCTTGATGCCAATGCGAATCGTGAGCATTAGGCTGCTGCTCTCGCGCCAGCTGATCCTCATCCTGGTGGCTTGTGCCTTCTGGCTTGTGCCTGCCAGTATTTATTTTCTGGACCTTATCTCTAAAGCAGTTTGAGAGGCCTTTGGGACAGGGACCGTTCTTGTGTGTGGTCTGTACAGTGCCTGACTCTTGATCGTCTACCGCACGAGTGCATCTGCACTGTCGTGTTACCCTTCCCAAAAGCTCTGTCTCTGCCTGCATGGAGTCGGGCGTCTGTAGTGATGTACTGAGACGGCAGCAGGATGTGGAGGTGCTTCTTGTTATGGAGGGCTTGTAGTCCAGCAAGGCAGATACGTCTCGGGAGACTGGGAGGTTGATGGCAGCCTTGTCACATTGCTAATTGCTTTCTCACCAGAAACCACTTAACATTTGCTTCGTGCGTGAGGTTATAAAGAAAAATGCCCTGCCATATTGCCGAGTCTATGCTGTTACCTTCTGTGTAATTAATGAATTACCTTCCTCCCTGCTTTTAGCTAGCAGGGGAGAGGGGGGGAGGCTGGGTGAATATTCAGGGAAGTATCATAAGTCTTTGGTTTGTTCTCGTGCCTGCTTTTGCCAGCTGTTGAAGACAAGACAGGGGGTTTGGTGAGCCTTTGGTTTGGCCCTGTGTGACTGCCCTTCTTACCTGTGGGGCACCGCTCAGAGGGGTGGCTGCTCCGGGCCCTGTCACCGCCGTCACCTCTACAGGATGGTTCCCAGGGCTGGTTGTTGAGTGCCATCAGCCTTCCCTGATTGATCTCTCTGCACAGAGAACAAGCCGGCCGCCCAAAGTGCCCGCTGGACCCCTATTTCATCATGCCAGATAAGTGCAAGTGTGTGGACTTCCAGGTCCTGAAGCTGCAGGAGTCCCCAGACGCTGTGCCACACGGGGAGATGCCCCGGCATTTGCAGCTGTACTGCGACAGGTACCAGCGCGGTCTCCCCACCTCATCCTCCAGGGCTAGCAGGTGTTGCTGGTGCCATCCTTTCCCCTTCCTCCTCTTAGGTACCTGTGTGACAAAGTTGTCCCAGGGAACAGGGTCACTATCATGGGCATCTACTCCATCAAGAAGTCTGCCCAAAGCAAGAACAGAAGCCGTGACAACGTGGGTGTGGGCATCCGAAGTGCTTACATCCGTGTGGTGGGCATCCAGGTGGACGTGGAGGGCTCAGGTGAGGGCTGCTTTTGGTCCCTGTCTGGTCTGTGTTGGGAGAAGTCCATTCCTGAACAAGGTGGTCCCTCAGCAAGGGCTGTGTGAAATCACAGCCTGTGTCACTCTCTGCTTCTTATATAGCAGAAGGTTCAAGGCAGTCCAGGGGTCTGACTTGCCCTGGATGCTCTATAGTTATATACTGTATGACTTTTTCCTCAGTGATATTAAATGAGGAGGCTTCAGCCTGAGTCCTCCAGGGTATTTAAGTGCTTTTATCTTATTGATCTTAGTGGGAACCTGCTAAGCCATCCCTGAGGATCTGGGCAGAAGTCAATGGTTAAAATTGAGCTATGTATTTAAAACGTGGTCCTGACTGCAATACTCCCTCTGGTTTCTCCAGAGCTGTTTTGTCCAAGATCCTTGCTTTTTGCCTACCGGGCTCTAAGGACAAAGCCTGCCTTGCTGGGGTAACTAACACCTGCCCTCCCCACCCTTCCTACCTGGTGGCACCTGGCATGATTTTCAAGAAGGGGTTTTGGTGGTAGCGGGCAGATATCGGGAGGCGTGGTGTCACTTGCTTCGAAAACATCCATTTGATCACTGTTGCTTCGTTCTCCTCATCCCTGTACAGGACACAGCTTTGCTGGCTCAGTGACTCCTCAAGAAGAGGAGGAACTTCGTCGCCTCGCTGCCATGCCCAACATCTACGAGACGATCGCCAAGAGCATCGCGCCCTCCATCTATGGCAGCACTGACATCAAGAAGGCCATTGCCTGCCTCTTATTTGGAGGCTCTCGCAAGAGGTGGGGAAAAGTGAGCCTGGTGGAAAGATAGTGGTGGCAGGGGTGTCATTCATGGCATAAAGCGCTCGTACAGTCTTCTGGCGGTGCTACCAACCACCTCCCGCTTGTCAGCAATGCTTGGTTATCAAAATGAAGGCTCACCGTCCCTCCTCCCTCTCTTTTTCCCACCCTGTTGCACCAGGCTCCCAGATGGACTAACCCGCAGAGGAGACATCAACTTACTGATGCTGGGTGACCCCGGCACAGCCAAATCCCAGCTGCTGAAGTTTGTTGAAAAGTGTTCGCCCATTGGGGTAGGTGGTACAGCACAGCTCATGTCTTCCTTCTGCTCCCTACGTAGCACCAAAGACCAGACTGTGAGCGTAGCGGATACCTGCCTGTGTGTCCACAGCTAGACTGGCTGTCGGAGGTGCTGACTGCCATTTCTGGTGCTGGCCTGGAAGAGATGGGGTGCAGGATAGGGGGAAACATTACGACATGAGCCAGGCTATTTGCGGACTTCCAAAGATGTGACTGGTGCTCCTGTTTATTCTTGAGGCTTGATCAGTGTAGAGGCTGTCTGGTCAGGACAAATGAATTTGACTGCATCTCAGGCACGGACCTCCAGGCTGAGCCCAGGCATGAAATTGTATTTTCAGCTGTGTTTTCTTGTAGTCTCTATTAAACTTGGCCTCTGACTGCGTTGTTCCCTTGGGGAGAAAACAAAGCTAATGCAGCAGCCCACCAAACAATGAATCACTCCCTGTTCTGTATTTAATACCTGTATTTGTGTGTCTGCGAGCCCTCGGGTGCATCACAGCTGCTTAGTCCGAGGCCTGGGACTAGGCAATAGTCTTGCTGTGTACCCAGCGGGCCTGATTTTGGCAGGTGCTGAGGAGTTTTCCTGGACGTCCTTGTGTTTCCTCCAGCAGCTCTGGATTTTGCAGTGACGGGGGTGCTTTGTCCTCCAGCTGGAGCAGTGGGCTCCTGGGTCCCATGGCGGCTGATGTGCTGTCCTCTTCCTTGTCCCACATGCCACTAGGTATACACCTCAGGGAAAGGCAGCAGTGCTGCTGGCTTGACGGCCTCGGTGATCCGCGACCCTTCCTCCAGGAGTTTCTTCATGGAGGGAGGAGCCATGGTGCTGGCGGACGGGGGAGTGGTGTGCATCGATGAGTTTGACAAGGTACCCACGGGGCTTTCTGCGTGGGACTGGGGAAGAGAGCCCTTGGGCTGCCAGCTGCTCCTGGGAGAGCCCAAAGCTGCAGGAGAAAGGGTGACTCTCCTGAGTCTGCCTCACTTTCTCGCTTTCTTGCAGGGGAGGTCAGTCAGGGGATGGGGCTGCAGGGAAATTCTGGCTACATCTGCACTCTTGGGCAGAGGTCCTTGCAGAGCTGTACCTCAGGGGGTCAACATCAGTGGGTGTGTAGCTGAAGTCCAGTGGAGGTGACTGATGGTGACTTTTTTCCTCCTGGCCTTATTTCTCCCATCTTGGATGAGAAGATGCGGGAGGATGACCGTGTGGCTATCCATGAGGCTATGGAGCAGCAGACCATCTCCATTGCTAAGGTGAGCCGTGGGCATGCATCACCCCAGGGCAGGAGCCTGACTTGCTACTGGGTTTCTGAGAGCCCAGCAACCAGTTGTCATGCATCTTTGCCAGAATTGCCCGTTTTGGAGTGCCTTGTCCAGGCAGTGGTTTTGATGGTTACTGGCTTCTCTGATCTGAGACCAGTCAGCCCTGCCTGTAGGCTTTGGGTTGTCTTCTGTCAGGCAGCCTGGACTTCAGCAGGACTGAAACAAGATCATTCTGCTCTGCCTGTCTTCTGCTTCTCTAGATTTAGTAGTTCTGCTGATGTCCCTGTGTTACAACTTGATTTCACTTCTTTTTCTTCCTTCCCACTGCTTTCCACCCCATCAGATGATATACAGAAACTGCCTGACAGCCTGGTGCCAGCTCTTCTCTCAAGAGAAGCAAGACCATGAAGAGCAAATCAGAGTTTTGCTTTATTTCCACTGCTCGACCTTTTTATTTTTTGTAGCACCTGCTCCCTCCTGGTCGCTCTTGCTCACCCCTTAGCTGTTCAGGCACTGGTAGCAGAGCAACCATCGCGGCTTTTTCTTGCTGGTCACTCTTGGCCTTCTACCTGCAAACCCACGCTTTGAGACTCAGCCCTGGCCACCCAGTTTCTGGCTCAGATTGCAAACTTGAGGTGGGGTCTTGCCCTTGACATGAGGTTTTAAATGAAGTTACTCAGTGCTCAAGTCTCAGCTGAAGCCAGTCCTCCTCTAGAAGGACATGTGGCTCCAGCCCCATGTAGCTCCTGTGCTGACTTCTCTCCAATGTGGAACCATGGTACAGTAATTGGGTGCTACTTAAGGGGTTTTATTTAAACGCAAGTTATTGAGGATGAGTCCTTGCAAACTGCTTTGGACCTTTCACTACCACTTTATAGCCTTCTAGCTCTGCTGTGATATGGACATTTTTGTGACCCTCTCCGTTTCTCCTTCCCCCCCACAGGCAGGAATCACAACTACACTCAACTCTCGGTGCTCAGTGCTGGCAGCTGCCAACTCTGTCTTTGGTCGCTGGGATGAGACCAAGGGCGAGGAGAACATTGATTTTATGCCCACCATCCTGTCCCGATTTGACATGATCTTCATTGTCAAGGATGAACACAACGAAGAGCGAGACATGGTGGGCTGGGGCCTGTGGGTGCAGCTGGTTCTTGTGGTGCCTCATTTTTGGGGAGGGGGAGGCAGTTGGGTTTTCAGCCACCTGACTGCCCTCTGCTCTCCTAGACACTGGCCAAGCATGTGATGTCCTTACACGTGAGCGCCTTGACGCAGACCCAGGCTGTGGAGGGCGAGATTGAGCTGAACAAGCTGAAGAAGCTCATCTCCTTCTGTCGGACGTGAGTGAGAGGCATGACTTTTTGGCAGTGCCCAGGCGGCAGGGTGGGAGGCAGTGGTGAGAAGCGAACTGTGCAGCCGATATTTGCAAGTGCTCTATCTGGGTGACCTTTTTTTAACTCATGCCTGGGAAAAAAAGGAAGTGAGAGCAGCTCACAATGGTGCCGCAGCATGGCCCAAGGAAGCAAGGGGTGCCTGGGGGCCCCCCTCTTGCCCAGGGGACCCTCCCCAGTGGCCACCGCCTCTAGCTCCTGTCCCCCCCTTGCAGGAAGTGTGGCCCTCGGCTGTCGGCAGCAGCGGCGGAGAAGCTGAAGAATCGCTACATTCTGATGCGGAGTGGCACTCGCCAGCATGAGCAGGAGAGCGACCGCCGCTCCAGCATCCCCATCACCATCCGGTGAGCAACCCCTACCCTCCTTGTCCCACCGAAACACTTGGGGTTGCATTGCTAGGTGTCATCTGGGGCAGCCCGGGAGGGGAGTTAGTGTGTTGCTGGGGTTTGAGGGAGCCCTCTGTGAACAGGGCAACCCTGGAGGCACTGCAGAGGGGGGCAGGAGGTGCCTGGAGTGTGGCTGGTGGGGGTGTTGGGGTAAAGGGGAAGATGCCTTGGAGTCACAGTAGGAAGCAGAGAACATCTCCTTTGGCCACAGGCAGCTGGAGGCTATCGTGCGCATTGCTGAGTCCCTAGGGAAGATGAAGCTTCAGCCCTTTGCCACCGAGGCAGACGTTGAGGAGGCTTTGCGGCTCTTCCAGGTGTCCACGCTTGATGCGGCCATGTCGGGCAGCCTGTCAGGTGAGGGGGAGATGCTCTATGCTGGGGGCAGGAGGGACATGCTGGAGCTGGCTGCTCAGGTGAAGGAGAGCGAGCTTCCTTCCCAGGACCAGGCTGACAAGGGCTGGGGCTACTACCAGGCCACCACCCCCTGTGGAGCTGCTGGACCTGCTTTCTGAACAAAGGCAAAGCAATGCCTGTGGCTGCAAGGGGCCATCATGATTGTGGGGCTGTGGCTCACAGGGAGAGCCATGGGTCTCCACCCATGCTGGGTAAGGGAGGGATGGTCCAGCCCCTTGTGGTGCCAGGGGCAGAGTCCGGTGCTGGAGGTGGTTCCCGAAAACCTGTTTGTCTTCTAATCTTTTCCCTATGGGGGTGCAAACAATGCCTCCTTAGGAGTCAGTGTAGCATGAAGGGTTTCAAGGAAACTCCAGCAGTCAGGTCCACGTTCAGCTGTGTCTTTGAAACTCCATAGTCTGATGGTGGATTTGCTTATGGGTTTCCTAGTCTCACGTGTCTCCTAGAGACACACAGGTGTGGTGGAAGACATGGGAGACAGGCACTCTGGCTTTAAGAGTGACATCTGGGTGGTGCAGAGAGCTCACGCAGCCTTTCCCTCCAGGGGCAGAAGGCTTCACGACACAGGAGGACCAGGAGATGCTGTCCCGCATTGAGAAGCAGCTCAAGCGCCGCTTCGCCATAGGCTCTCAGGTGTCTGAGCACAGCATCGTCCAGGACTTCATGCGGCAGGTGGGCCAGGGACCTTGCGAAGGGTTGGGCTGTGAAACCAGGCACCCCAGGCTGCCTCTTGGGCTGAACCCCATTCCCCAAGAGGTGGCTAGAGAGCCTTTTGGTCATACCTGCTTTTGAAGTTGTAGGGAATGGTGTGCAGTGTCATTGCAGAGTTTAAGGGGAATGAGGTGAGAACTCACTTTTCTGCAAAAGCACGGAGGTTTGGGGCTGTTTTGGGTAGTTTGGGGTCCTACCCTTGAAGCCAGAACCATTTGATTCATGATACTGACTGAAAGGGGAAAGGAGCGTCGGCATCTGGTGCTACCAGGCTCCCCCGCTCTGGAGAGGCACAGCCAGGATTTAGTGGTGGTTGCAGGTTCCCACTGGGCTCTGGTGTGCTTTTCCCTGCCAGCTCATCTCCCCCTGTTCTCCCCTTTTCCAGAAATACCCAGAACATGCCATCTACAAGGTGCTGCAGCTAATGATGCGGCGGGGAGAGATCCAGCACCGCATGCAACGCAAAGTCCTCTACCGCATCAAGTGACCTCCCTGCCCCACGTGTGGGGAGGGAACTGCTGCTGCCTGTGGGCAGAGAGCCCTGCGGAGTTGTTGCCGGCTCCTGGAAGAAGCTTTTCCTTGGGGAGCCAAACAGCCCGGAGCCTCCCTCTTGAACCAGCTCTGTCCATGTGTCGTGCCAATGTTTCTTTGAACTCCTAAAGCTTTTAGTTTGTATTAAAATAAAAACTGATATTGGTAGCCCACGGTCATTGGCTGCCTGGAGGGAGAGAGGGGATGTATCCTCTTCCCCCTTTGGAGGTGGTGCGGTATTTTGGTTGGGAAGCAATCCCTCCTGCTTGCCTAGCACCCACTGTGGGGGCTGGGGGTGGGATGCAGACCTGTGGGCAGCACCAGCAGCCCTGAAGGCAGAACCTCATTTGGGGTTTGATCTGTCTATTAAGGCATAAGGCCTGTTGGTTCAGGCTGCCCTGGTGGGCTAAGCCATGCAGGAGGCACCTTACCCTGTCACCGTGGGCAGGCTGCCACCATCTTCCCTGTCTGCCAGCGGCAGTGAAGGAAATTACCTTCTGTTCCCGGCTTCGAGGCTGCTCTTTGTTTAACCCTCGCCATCTCCCAGGACTGCGGTTGGCAAATACTTTTCCCTGCAGTGTAAAGGGCGGTGTGAAAGCTGTGCTGGAGGCCTGGGCAGAGCCCCCCGCTTACCTCAGTGGGGTGGAGCAGTGCCAAGTGACGATGGGGATGCAGGGTGATGTTCGAGAGCTGTGTGCTCTCCTCCCTGTGCCCCTACCACCTTGTTTGTGTGCTGGCAGCAAGGGGGAGGGATGTCCCACTGGGCTTTCTGCCCCAGCGTGCACTTGTGCAGCTACTTGCCCTTCTGAGTTTGCTGCATGACCTTATATTTGTCAAACTCCACAGTTTTTTGTCACTTATAGCAAAGAAGTATTGGTTCTCTTAAGCATGCTCCTGAAGATGGGTGGTGGGGATAGGTCCCTGCTCTCAGCAGCTTGAGGCCAGCTGGGGTGTGTTGAGAGTGCTGGTGGGGGTCTTCCAGATACTGCAGACAAGCAAAGCCACCGATGATGCCAGAGAGGCTGCTGCCGTGCCTGCCAGTGACCTTCAGGCTGAAACAGGCAGCTGGGGAAAGGCTTCTTTAGCAAAAGAAATGTTCAGGGCCAGCAGAGGGTACCAGAGCCTTGACGATGCTGGGCTGCGGCGCTGCACGCAGTGCTGCCTCCTCTGAGAGGGGAAGCCAAGGGGTCCTTTTGGGCTGGGGTGGTGGGGTGCAGGATTCACCCAGCCTCCCAGCTGTTCCACAAGGGCTGGGCTCCCCTGCGACCCATGGGGCCTCAACGCTATCCCTGTTTGCTTCTGTTTGGGTGCTTTTAGAGGGGCACGGTGCACTATGGACATGGCTGGAGCTGATTTTGGGGTTGGGGTCCATCTGCAGGGAATGGGGGAGTGGTGGCCCTGACCAGGTGGGCTGCACTTTGGAGAAACAGGCTCCTGGTCTTCATCCACCAGTTTTTCAGGCAGGCCCGACCTTTATTCCAGGAGGGCTGGAAGGGAGAGGAGGCTGGCCCATGGGCTCCCTGCAGGGATGGGTCTCCAGAAAGCTCTCCCTGGTGATTTTATTGGCCTATATTTTTGCAGGTGCCAGGCACCTTACGGGGCTTCTTGGAGCAAGCAGTGCTCCAGCAAAAGCGGGCATCCTTCTGTTCCCTTTAATAAAAAAGAGATGCCTTCTCTACTCACCCTGCTCCCTAGCTGGTGATGCAGCTGCCCTGAGCTGCTGCTCCAGGGAGAGGATCAGCTCCATGGAGGAGGAATAAGTGGAAGTCAGAATAACAGGGCCAGATCCTCATCTGGAGACTGAAGTTACCGAAACTCCTGGTGTCTGTTTGAAAGCATCCCACGCCCTTCGCAAACTCCTGTGCACCTGATCAGGCACTTGATGCTGCAGCATCAGGAGGTGGCCTGTTAGAGCACGGACAACGCAGCTCCAAAGCAGCAGCATAGTGTCGTGGCTATTTCTCTGCCATATGTTGTAGCCCACGCAGCACTGTAATAATGGGTCCTACAGGTAGAAACAGGGGGTTTCTGTTTCAATGGGTCCCAACAATGGGTCCTACAGGTCCTACAGTGCCTGCCACCCTTCCCCAGTACCTCTGCCCTGGCTTTGGAGCTGCTGGCTGTACCCACCTGTCCATGGTCCTTCTTCCAGAGGTGCAGCAAGAACAAAACAACCAGGGACGTGACGATGGGATCGGTACCCACAGCCTCTGGAGGAGGCTGCAAGCCTTCAGTCCCAGGCTTGGGAAGAGCACCCAGTGATGGAAAGAACAACCAGTGATGTGCTGCCATTCAACAAGACCTGGACAGGCTGGAGAGTTGCGTGGACGGGAACCAAATGAAGTTCAGCAAAGGCAGGTGTAGGGTCCTGCATCTGGGGAGGAAGAACCCCATGCACTAATACAGGTTAGGGGCTGACCTACTGGAAAACAGCTCTGCATGGAAGGACCTGGGTGTCTTGGTGGACAACAGGATGACCATGAGCCAGCAATGTTCCCTTGTGTCCAAGAAGGCCAATGGCATCCTGGGGTGCATCAAAAAGAGCATGACCAGCAGGTCATGGGAGGTCATCCTCCCCCTCTACTCTGCTCTGGTGAGGCCACATCTAGAGTACTGTGTCCAGTTCTGGGTTCCCCAGTTCAAGAAAGACAAGGAACTGCTGGAAAAAGTCCAGTGGAAGACTATGAAGAGGATCAGGGGACTGAAGCGCGCTCTCTTCTGAGGAAAGGCTGAGGAATCTGGGTCTGTTTAGCTTGGAGAAGACTGAGAGGGGACCTCATCAATGCTTATAAATATCTAAAGGGTGAGTGTTAATAGGATGGGGCCAGACTGTTTTCAGTGGTGCCTGGCAACAGGACAAGGGGCAACGGGCACAAACTGGAACACAGGAAATTCCATCTCAGCATGAGGAGGAACTTCTTTACTTCGAGGGTGACAGAGCACTGGAACAGGCTGCCCAGAGAGCTTGTGGAGTCTCCTTCTCTGGAGATATTCAAAACCCACCCGAACACCATCCTGTGCAACCTGCTCTAGGGGAACCTGCTTTAGCAGGGGGCGGTTGGACTAGATGATCTCCAGAGGTCCCTTCCAACCTTTGCCATTCTGTGATTCTATGATGGAGAGGGGCTGGGTGGGGAAAGAGTGTCCTGGGAAGGGCACTGAGGCGGGGAACACAGTGCAAAGGGCTGCATTTCCATCACTCCCTTCCTTCCTTCCTTCCTTCCTTCCTTCCTTCCTTCCTTCCACCTGCAGACCTCCCCCCCAGCCTTTCCCCATGATCCTTGCTCTGCGCTCGAGCAGTAGCACATGGCTAGATTTCGGCTGCTGACTGCCAGCAGTAGTCATGTGGTGCTCACAGGTTTTAAAAGAGCCAACATCTCAAAGTACATCAAGCTATGCTGGGTGTTGGCAGGTGCGGAGGTTGGAAATTCTTTTTGTTGGTTTTTTTTTTGTTGTTTTCACGACATGATAGGGAGCAGAGGTATGTTTCTGTGACGGGGATCAGAATGATTGATCTCTTCGTGCTATGAAATGTGTTGATTATATGGTATGAGGTTATGTAAGTGTACGTACAGCTTAAAACAACATTGTTTAGCAACTAATGTATGCAGTTTTATCACAAGAAGCGGAGATGGGATGTGCGCAACTGGCATTATCTTGGAACTTGAGATCATTGATTAGTAATGGCTTGTTTTGATCATCACGCTGCAGATGGAAATTTTGGGAGGAAAAGCAGTGCTCATTTGGGTAGAGTGGTAGTGCTTGGTAGTATCTACTCAATAAGGGACTGGTGGTCCTCCTGGTGAAGATGACCAGATTTTTGGTCAAGTGATAGCTACTTGATAAAGGAGTGGTCATCCTCCCGGTGTAGCTGTCTCTTCTTGGTCACCCCTGATGTTTTGGCATGCTGAGACTTGGGACAAAGTCCCTATTTGGGTGTCCTTAGATGACCAAAAATATTGTTCTCAAATCCAAGGCCAGCAGGGAGAGTAAAATCAGACAGACGTAGCCACTTCACATCTGAGCAGTGCAGTGTTCCCTTACCTAGCCTACAGACCTGACCTTGTCCCTTCCTTAACTCAGCACTGTGTCACTGGCACAGGAGGTGTCTTCCCCACCTTTGGCTTGTCTCTGAGGGAAGTACAGTCAGGTGAGTGTAACCACCCCAAACCAGGCAGCCACCAGTGGTGCTCCCAATGCCTTTGATTCAAAGCTTCGGCCTGCGTAGCAGCCACCCAGCTCTTGCCACAATGAATTAGCCCCCAAAGAACTTGCAGATTACATGTAAATCTGGATGAGATGTGTTAATCTGTGTGGGTAGAGGGGATTCTCTCACTCCAAAGAGATCCAGTGCACTGGGTTCTTGCCAGCCTTTTTGGTTCTCCATGGGAGCACCGGGTTGGGATTCATCTGACCAGGCATCAAGAGCTGTGTCTGAGCAAGACACTCTCTGTGCCAGTGCTGGGGAGTGAGTGCCTCCAAACTGCAAGTTGTTTTATCCAAAGTAAATGTTCAGAAGAAACCAGAGAAGCTGTGCCCTAATTGCATTTCTTTTCTCTCTGTTGACTACAAAAGGAAGTCAGGGCAACTAGATTGAGTAGGCATTTTGGCATCATAGGCGTCTCAAACTGGGGAGATGTGTACATCCTTCCTCTCTGTGTCCTGCACTGCTGTATTGGAGGAAAAGGGCTTTGCTGAAGGCTCGCTTTGGATGGCTAACTTTGGGACAGTTTCACTAGGTTTGATTCTCTTTCCTCTTACACCAAGCTTGTCAGAATATCTCTGTGGAAATGTCAGTGGAGCTCCACTACTGTACAATCCAGCAAAGCTGAGTCATCACATCTGCACCACTCGGATCTCTTCCATCTCCATGTAGGATGGGAGCTGTTGCAACGTAGCAACATAACCTCTGAGTGTGTCATGAGTGTCACTTCCTCCATAAAATAAAACAAAACCAAGCTGAAGAGTCCTGAGGGCTATTGCTCAAGGATGTGAGATAAACGCTGGCAAGTAGAATATGTTGATATGGGCAGGGTGAGAAGTGACCTGAGCTGGTCTACCAGGCACCAACCTCAGCTCCTTCTCCCTTTCTGCTACTGACTTACTGGGCCAACTGAGCAAGCAAATTCATCTCCTTGTCTGTCTTGGATAACAACTTTTTTGGAGCACAGACCACTTCTTACCGTGATTTTGTGTAGTGCCTGGCACAACAGTAGCCCGATCTCAGTGGCAGGCTCTGCCTGCTGATATAAATAATATTAACATTAGCTAGGGCACCTCCAGCCCTTGCCAGGCTGAGAACTGATCTCCTGGAGTCAGGGAAATCCCCATGCTTCATTCACAGCACACAGGTGTCATGGCTCTGGGTGCCTGTGATGTGATCTGCTGAAGGCGTATCTCACATTGAGTTTCAAGTCCTTTAGGAGGTTTGACTAACACCCTGTATCCCCTAATTCTGGGCTAGGCTCCTTCAAAATCCCAAACCACCCATTATACCACAGCTGTTCAGTACAGACGCCTGCTACTACTCTTTGTGCAATTTTGCCCATCCCTTGGCAACATCCTTTGCTCCTTCCTGTCCACCTCTGCTCCATGTTTCTCCCAGCAATGCCAATCAGTCTGTGTTCTCCTCCGCGTCACTGCACGCCTTATGCCTGCTCTCTTCTCCTCTGCATTGTCATCCCCTCCTATTCCCCTTCCTGGCCATTGTGGTCAGACCCTGGCCACCTTGAAGAGCACGCAGCACCAGCTGCCCACTTCTGTTTTCAAGCCTGCTCACTTGGCAGGCAGGCAGGCAGGCAAACAGGCAGGAAGGACATCAGGGGTATAACATGCTGGATCAGCTCTCAGGGCTGTCTGCTAGGAATGGGACACCAAGGGACACGCGCCAGAGAATGTCCCCTGGACCATCTGCTGCTTCTTGGCCATTCCTCTCCTCCCTGCCCTTCAGCTTTCATCCAGTCAAGATGCTCCACCTCCCCTCTCTGTTCTTGATCTTTACCTCATCTCACCACTCCTTTTCATTTCTAGTGCTTCCCACCACCAGCACCCCTCAGTCTCCGGTGTGGGCAATTTGGCCAGAAAGCACACAGACCTCTGGCCAGAAAAAATGGGCAATACTGCTGAATATGCCCTTCGCACCGTACAGTTTTGGGCCTTCAGAATGAAAGCAGGAGCATTATCCTGCCTGCCTTGTTTAAAGTACCCATGAAATGCTTGCTGAGTGGAAAGCAGGTGTATCCACAGCTGGCCGCATGCTGTGTGCTCATCAACATCCAGCACCTCTGCAGTATAAATAGGCATCTATAAATAGATATATAGGCATCTTTCCTTTCTGGAAATCCTTCACTTGATGGCATCTGCCAGGTCTCAAACTGCACCTGGTTATTTTGTGGACACTGTCACAAGTGATCATAAAGATGAACTTCAGTATATCACTAGGACTATGGAGTTAAACACACACTGCTAGAAATATTTATAAGGTTTTTAGAGTGAAAGTTGACAGATGACCTAGCATACAGGTAAAATCACCATCCTAGATCCTGGCACCAGAATAAGGTGCACGTTCAACTTCGTCAGTTATCTCCCATTTGTACTTTGTAATGAGGAGGTGTTTGGTGGTCTGACCAGGAGTGCAGAGACTGTCACCAACCTGGGACGTCCGTATGGGTCCGACATGTGAAGGGTGAGGGCCTGGGTTAGGGAGAACCAAAGAACGTAAAGAGGGAAGACATTTCCCAGTGCCACGTGGCTCTCACAAACTCATCAGGGGCAGAGCCCTACATACCTGTTGTTCAGTCCAGATCTTTCGACGGCAGAATTGCTGCAACGGGAGAACTACAATGCCTAATTTACCTGGTTTCTCCTGAGTCAGGCAATTAAAATATAATAGTTTCCACAGCAACATCACTACTGCCACACTGCACCAACGTCACTTTACTATACCCTCTTCAGGTGCATATGCAGGTTACAGTAATAGATTCATAATGTGGAAAGAGAGTGAAGCTTCCCTAGTCTTGAGCTGAACTGCAACTTGAGGTGTTGAGGTCAGAAGGGCCCTTTTGGCCCAACTCACCTGACTTCCTGTATGACACAAGCCCTAGAGGTCCAGTCAAGGAGCCCAGTAAATGAGGCACTCCATTGCGCAAATGTAAATATTTGCTGGCTGCCTTCATTTGATGTAAAATTGTTTTGCTTTCCAAGAAGGTGAAAAAGTAAAGGCTCTAAAATGGCCAAGGAAAGTTAATGTCAAAAGGAGTCAAAGTTTTCCCTGATAAACATCACCAACTGGTAGGAAGGCAAAGTGCAGAAGCACATGTATTCCTGGCTGGGACCACACAAAAATCCCAGATGTGGCCATGCAGAATCAGACAAGACAGATCCACACCTGTATTTCATGTGACCTGGCCAGGGGTATTGCTGTAGTGTCTCCCCATGCCATGCTATTTGACTATTTTCTAAAAGCTGAGTGGAGAAACCAGGACTTCTTATATTTTGTCTCTTGCTCTGGAGAAAGGGGTAACATTAAGTCAGAGAATCGGCTCAGAAGGAAAAGCCCAGCATCTGAGTCCCTGCTCTATGAGAAAAAGCAGAAGACCTATTTGTTTGTGGCTCATGCTGCATGCCCCAGACCCAGAGACACACAATTTGCAGTCATGACCCCTTCACCTTTCTTGCTCCTCAGAGGATAAAATGATTTCCTGTTTATTCCAATGGGCAGCTGTTCTATCCACAGGGGAGAACAGCACTTATGGTTGATATGGCTGATGTCCAGATACGTTTTGCAGAAGTTGCTTGTGTGTTTGCTGGGCCATCCAGCAGCTGCTGAATGTAGGACACTCCCAGGCAACTCTCAGATGCTAGAGCATAAGAGAGGACTTGTTCCCCCTCACTGGGATTGGCAGGCAGGAAAGAGGTCCTGAGGGCTTCTTCAACCTCTGCTGTGTGCTGGAGTGTATCAGGAGCCATAGGGCCTCCTTCACCTTCTCCACCTGGTTCATCTGTGACTCAGGGTTGTTCTGTGTCACCCATGGGAGAGCGGACGCAGTACACCGCCTTGGGGTCTCATAACCTTAGCAAACACTGCTAGACATGAGGTGGGCTTGCCAAAGCTGTGAGACATTTGGGACCGATGAGGAAAACTCCCTGTGGTCAGTGCCCAGGCAAGAGAAGTCTCGGGATGTGGACAATCCCTGGAAATCACCAGAGAAATATCGTCACCATGGGAACCACTCCTCAGACTGCTTTTGCGGTCACAAGAAAGTGTCCCAGGATGCAGAGGATGCAGCCCCTGCGGGGTTCCATGCCAGACATGCAATCACCATAGGCCATTTTTGGTCTCTGTCAACATGGAAGGGGCAGTTAAAATTCAATGCCCTTGGGAATGAAACATCAAAGACAATTAAATGCAGGAGAAAGACAAAGCCTGCTGTTTCCTGTGTCTGTATGTTTCTCTTTTGACATCTAGAGCACTTCTCATGTTTGCTTTCCTTCTTTGCTTCTGCCTGGCAGGGCTGTGTTGGCTGTTCATGTTTTTAAATGCCACAGTGACCCAGATTTGCAACAAGGAGGTGGTGATCCAGGCAGCGGGTTTGTATCCAACTCTGTTTATGCAGTCAGCTATGAACTGCTGAAATGGAAAGAAATCAAAGCCTAATCTCCAGTGACCCATACGTGGGCATCAGAGTCACCATCAGTCTGGAATTGGGGCACTGAGCTGAGACACAGGCTGCAAAGTAGAGACATGGTGAGCTAGCCTAGGTGAATCAGTTGTGCTCTCTGGTCAAGCAATAGCTGATACTAACCCTGTATCTACTCATTGGCTTTGCTTTTCAGCAACACCTACTGTGCGCATCTGCAGCCTGGGAAAGATGCTGGCTCACAGGCAGTGCAATAGTCAAGGGCCTTGGAGAACCCCTATTGAAGGGGCAATTTGTTTTAAGCACCTGCTTATTAAATAAGAAAGGATGTAAATGGTTCTGTTCTGGGTCCCACAGTGAGCCGCAAGAGGTAGGTGAAATCTATACAGCCCAAATGCCTCTAAATGAACCAGCTTCTCTGATTTTTCTGGCCGCTTCCGTGGACTCCCTCATGTGAAGGTGACAGTACAGCAAAGGGCTGTTGGTGCGGTTGAAGACTGCCTGGACAGTGCATGTGAGAAGACTGGTGGGTGCTGGTGGAGGCAAGGGAAATACAAGGCTAATAGATGCTGTTGAGAGGCAGGAAGGGGCATCTTGTGTAAAGCAGCCCTAAACTGGCTCCTAGTCCCAGCAATGAGCTGACACATTGCAATTGGTAACATGTCTATCTTTTCAAACCCTTTGGTGATAGACAAGACTGGTCATCCCTCCAGCAGAGCAGGGAGTTTGGGGTCAGGAAAACAGCATGTCTTAGCCCAAGGTGCACAAGAGTTAACAGTAAAGAAGGATGGATGAAATCCAGCTTCTTCAATCCCAGGCTCTGCTTGTGGGGTTTTCCTTCATCCTACAGATGCCACATCCATGATAGTTTTCAATCCTCCTGAACTCTCCCCTGCTCTTTAAGAGGCAGAGCAACGTGTGCCATGACTTTTCACATCCATAATGTCCCCCTCTTTCTGTTGCTAGCTCTTTTTTCTTTTTCCTCACCTTTCTGGCATCTTAAGCCTTCCTCTCCTCATGGGCTGAATCTGAGTCTTCTGTGTGGAACATCCCTGCTCCACGAGAGGCCAGTGACACAGTGAATAAATCTCCTCTGAAGAGTTTTGCCTGGCTGATCTATATTTGCTGCTGCTTCAATTATGTCTCCTCAGCAACTTTAATGAAATGAAAGCTAATTTTCCTGCTCATGTCACTCATACTTATTTGTGGCAGGATAGACTTCCCAGTACTGATTTCCTAGGTTTCACTCCCAGTCCCTGCATTAGCAGCAGCAGCAGCCATGTGCCATGCTCACCTCCACCCTGTCATCCTCTCATCGCCCTTGTCCCTTGCCCCTTCTCATCCAATCTAGTGCTCCACGCCCTCTGACCATTCCTGCGGCGCGAGCATGGCCTCATCCTGTGTGTTTCCTCACAGCCACCAGCTCCTGCTCAACACTCGCCCAGCCACCCCCTTGGGGCTTCTTCCACAGCCAGTTTGCTCTTTCTGCTGGATGCAACACTCTACTGTCTCCGGAGCCACTCGCTGTGTTCAGGAGTTCACTGAAGCCCGAAGGCAGCCAAGCGATGGTGGTGCAGTGCCCCTTCCACACTTCCGGTCAAAAGGAAGGTGGGAACAACCCCAGTTAAAGAGCTGTTGTGATTGTTGGTGGTGATCACGTTGGTTGCAGCAGGATTTCAGGACGAGTGCGGATCTGGTCCCCACTGTGTGGACAGAAAGGAGTCCCTGCTTCAGTGCGTTTCAGCCAAATACATTGACAAATAGCAGAGGTGAGGACTGTAATATGTTAGCGAGGGAAAAAGTGATTGCAGTGCTTTTCTGCAGAAGGTAAATGGGTTTCTGTTTAAGTGGAAGTTAAATATCAGAGGAATGATGATCTTACGAATGAAACACAACACCTCTAGGGGCTTATTCCTATATCAGCCACTAATTTACTGTGTGACCTTCAGAAGTTCATTCAAGCCCTCTCTCTGCCTTGGTCCCTTCAGAAGCCCAGGGACAAATTTTTTTCTTGTAGAGGTCTTGTGAGGACTACACATCTCCATGAGATCCTGACAGCATGCATCAAAGGCAAAGGGGTTTTTTCACCAAAACTGATTTAGTATCCCCAGTGATGTAATCTGGCACATTAGCTTACCAGTGCTAAGCCTGGAGCCTCCCACTTGGAGACCGCTCCACCTGCCTCATGCGAAGGCGTGTGTTGCCCCTCTGCAGCCACATCTCAGCACAGTTCCCTCCTCTCCCCCTGCTTCCCTGGGTATCTTTTTAGCCTCCCTAACACCTCCTCCCTTGCCGTAGCACACTGGTCTTCAAAGAAGAGCCCTTGCCTTGGCACAGATGGGCACAGCCAATCACTTCCCTTCAAAGGGAGATGTTGCCTCAGCAACCAAAGTTTTGAAGTCAGGGAAAGTTCTGAAAAAAACCCCAATTGTGATGGGAAATGACACTTGGGAACAAATGTACCATGTTGCCATGGCAGCCTGAATACTTGCACGGAACTTGGTGTTTTGAAAATATAAAAAGCCTGTGCTTCAAGTGAGTCCAACTAACTTAATGCCTTTTTCAGGTAGCTGAAAACACCAAGTGTCTGGCGTTTATATTTTATACCTGGTGTGCAAGTGACTCCATCACTTCTGAAATGGAAGTAACTTCTGCTCCCAGGCTGACAGAGGACTATTTGGGACTGCAGGTTTTTCTGGATTGCCTGGTCTGTATTGATCTGTTGGGGTTATTTCTGTCACTTGAAGTCCATCAGTTCTTGGTAGTCTTGGTTTCCACATCTGTGTTTTATCTGTTATTTCATTTGGTGCTCTTTTATGCCACTGTGTCTGGGCTAAAAACAGCAGGTGATTTGTTCAAAAACATGGATCCTCTTCCTAGTCCCACAATAATCCATGCCTTTCCTTCAACCCACAAGGGACATGAGCAGCTTTCAGGGGCCACAGTTTGCTTCGTTCAGCTCTGTGAGCTGAACCAGATGTGGGTTTTCTCCATTACATAAGTGCCTTCTCCTAATTATAGTGAGGAAGAAGAATAACCAGCCTGAGGCTATTCCTTTGCCTCTTGGATGGACTCTTTGCAAACCCAAAGGTTAACTGAACTCCTGTGGAAGTCTGTAAGACCATCCAGATCTGGAGTTCCTTGCCATTTCCCGTAGAAAGGTCTGACTGTCATGGTATTTGATATCTACTCTGGTAAAAGCAGTGTGGGTAGGAAAAGTGCTGTGAGATGCAAAATGAGAACAGCCACTGATCCAATCCTGGGAAGATTAAATCCCAAATGGCTCATAGGAGGTGGGGTCTTCTCTGTATTTATCTGAGAAACAATCTGGGGCGCTGACACCATGTTTTGTTCCTTGCCCATGAACCCTTCCTGAGACTTGAGCATGGGGACAGCTCTCCTGGCTGGGCAGAGCCAACCAATGCCTTTGGCAGAGTCAACCCTCTGCTGTCATAAGGAAAAAACCTCAGCTGAGGACCCACTATGCTGCGGGTGCTGCGAGGCCAGCAATAGACCCCATGTGCAAGCCCAGGCTAGGTACATGTACAGAGGACTTCCCACCCTAGGCTGGACCACAGCTCAGAGATCACGTTCCACCATGATCAGCGAGGACTTTCGTTTTCCCTTGTTCACTGGAGTGTTTGTTTCTGTTGCCCAATCCACCCTTGCATTGTATCATCTGTGGTTCTGCTTCATCTTTGTGTTAGCCTCCTCCCTGTTGCCCTGGGTGGTCCAGTGTTGGCTGCTGTTACTCATAGGCTGTGTGAGAGTGACCTAATTTGGAGAGACTGTAGAAGGAGCATTGGGAAGCCCATAGAGGAGCAGGGATTTCTGTGCTCCTTGGCAGGAGCTCAAGCCATGTACTCAACCCCTGCAGCTCCTGGGGTCTCATCCTTGGGTCACCCGTTCCCCTCAGCCACATGCACATCTCACCCCAAACTGCTCCTTTCCAATTAAAGTATTGAGGATACAGTTTATCTCAAGTGCTTTGGAGAGGGCGTCACTGTTCTTAATTACTTGGCATTGCAAAGATTTCTCGTCTCTCATTTCCCCTTGACAGTTTTATTATGGAAATATTTTTTACTCTGGGTTCTTTCCTTTGTGTTTTTGTGTGGCGTTTACAATAGGGGCTCCTCAGTGCTTGTTCCCAAGCAGCTCAAATGAGAGATTGACTTTAGACAAAACACACAGCTGGCTCCGAGGAGGCAAGCAGAGAAATGTCAACTGTTCCATAAGGACGCACTCTGCTCTGTGCCGGCTCCCCAGCCTCCAGTCCCCACACCTGCCTTTTCTTCTCTTGGCCTCGACATCTGCAACAGACTCAAGGGAGAGGACCACTCCTGTGCCCAGTGCCAGGTCTCTCTTTGCAGCAGTGCCCTCCCCATGCTATTAGGAGCCATGAGGCCATGAGCTTCATCGCTTGCGGGAGTGCCCTCTGCCACTCTGCCTAATTTCTGCTTTTTGTCTGCTGTTTGTACAGAGCCATGCCAACGGATGGAAAGGTATGGCACTTAAAGGGCAGATAAAGATGGGATCTGGGGAAGGGTATAAGAAGAAATGGAAAGGGCATGAGGTGACTTCAAATATTTACTTGAAATGGAGCCCTTGATCTGAGCTCATTTGATGCCTGTGGCAATTCTCCTGGAGACTAATTCCACAATTACATGATAAAAAAGCTGTTTAAAATCCATAATCAACAGTACATTTGGGATTGTTTCAGTTTACCAGAAGAGCTCTCACTTGTGTTCAAGCCTACAGCAATCCCATTCAGGAGGTTTATTTTGTTCCATGAGGGCTAAATGTGTTTCTGAGACCCATACTTTATTGACTAGAGACACCGAAACCTCTTCTCAAGATCCAGAAAAAAAAAAAAGAAAAAAAGAAAAAAAGAAAAAGCCTATTTCTGTCAAACATAATTTACCAAAATTAAAGTATCACCCTGCCCATCATTCTACAGATGTTGTGTTGTTATTTTACGTGGAACAGGTCTGCTTTCTGACTGCGTACGTGACATAAGAGTATCACAGTCACTGTATGCATAACAGGGCATCAAAAGTAGATGGTGCGTACCCCAGCCTGAGCCGGTCATCCTGCCCCAGCAGCGGAGACTTTCAGAGAATGGGATCTGTGTAGGGTTTTCAGATAAGGAGTGAAGGTCAGTTTCATGTTATGTTAGTATTTTCCCTGGGGTTGCAGTTTGTCTCTGTATTAGTAGGGATGAGTAAAGCTGGATTGGTGGGAATGAAGCAGAAATTGTTCCCTAGAGAAGTCCCAGTGGATCCATGGTGGTTGCTTTGCTAATAGTTTATTGCTCGGAGTTGACTCACTCTGTCCAGAGCAGACCTGTTCAGCAGTGGCAAAGTCTGCCTCACAGGACAGAACCTGATGACGTGGATTTTTCCAGGATGGTGAAGATGGCCACACGCTGTTACCTCTCACAGTTCCTTACAGGACCTCTAAGTAAGTTTTCTGCAGGTAGGAAGATGACTATGTGTGTCTATGCGGTTGTCTGCAGTTTTGTGCATTGCTTGGGTTTTGCCACTTTTGTTATGTGCAAGAGTTTGTGGGTGTGCACTCATCTGTAAGTTTTAAGTCACTGTGCACCTCAGCTAAAGGAAACTGTAGCTCCTTGTTCCCAAAGACTCCTGAGAACTGCCAGCTGAAAACGCTACCAGCATAAATAACCAGGGAGACTTGTGATTTCCCACATCCTAAAACAGAAAAATGGCTGCAATTTCTCACCATCCTTTATTTATTTATTTTTAAAAAGGGCTTGTGGCTGAGTGAATCCCTGCTTTCTGGTCTCAGCAGCTGTCATAAACCTCTGTTTATACTGTGCATACAGATGTGCAGAACCAGGCCCTGTCCTGGAGCCGGATCACTCCACAGGTTCCTGCCACCTGTGGACTGCTCCTGAGCTTAAACTGTGGGAATTAATTATAAAGTCAAGGAAGGAGGAGAGGGAAGAGGGAGCTGAAGGTCACACCAAGTTTTGGCACCTGTAGGACAAAGGGGAGGGTGGCATCGCTGACAGTGCCAGAAAGAAGGAGGACGGGCAGATGAGGGAGGAGAGATTTGGTGTTGGTGATTGCCACAGATCATGCAGAAGGAAATACAAGGAAGGTCATGTGGAACCTACATCGAGGCTGAAGATCAGGGAAGGGACATTGCAGAGATGCCAGAGGAAAAGACAGTAGTTAAGGGGACAAGAGTGGGGTTAGCTGCGGGGGGAAGCAGAGGACACCCGTGATGCTGGAGAAAGGGGTTCAGAAAGGAGGTGCTCAGGCAGGGACCAGGGATGCTGCAGACAGTGCAGGTTCTTGATGGGGGCTGAGGCAGGTCCAGCAGACCCTGGCCATGGTCATTAGCATGTACCACTGGGCTACCTACGCCTATGCTGGTGCAAGGTTGCCCCAGCAGTGGACAGTCCAGCAATCCTAGGAGTGACAGCAGGGCACAGGGATAGTGCAGCCAGCCAGCTTTGGAGCTATGGGTCACAGACCACCTTGTCGCAGCAAGAGATAGCTGGTGGGGCTTGGTGCCCTGGCTGAGAAGGAAAACCCTGGACACATGAGCAGTGACAGAGGAGCAGTAAGCAGGGTTGGGCTGGGGCCAAACACAGCTTGCAAACACTACAAAAAATGTAGCTGCATGCTCATGGTAAGTAGATGCCAGCTTGTTGGCAAGTCAGACACTTGGCAAAGTTGGAAAAAGAGCCAACATGTGCCAAGGTAAGCACACCCTGCCATTGAACAGCATGCTTTCTCCCCGGCCTCCTCTACATCAAAGGGACTGCTAGTCCTTAAACATAAGGACGTTGGTTTCCAGGAGACATGGGCTCCTCCTGGACATTGCTCTCTACCTAAAAGCTATCTGTCCTCCAGCAAGGCGTGCTGCAACATCCCTGAGGAAGTAGGGCTAGACACAGCCCAGCTCCTTGCAACCATGGCAGAGCCTTTCTTGGGCCCCAGGAGAGCCAGGGCTGCACTCCTGCTTCTTGTGTGTATCCCTGAGGGCTTCCAGTTTGTCACTGCACTGATCTGGTCTTCATGTGTGACCATTTGCTAAGAGCCAGTGTGAGATGCAATGGTAAAATGGGTTTTCCAGCAACTGTTTCCTCAACAGAGCTCTCATCCCTAAAGAGAGGAAGGCCAGCATCTCCTCTTGGGACCAGTTTGCACCCATCCCTGAGCCTGAAGGCACTACTGCTGTGCAGAGGCGGTAGCAGCACAGCTCCCATGTCCAGGGGAATGTGCAGAACACAGCAGAAAGAGATGCGAGTGCGTTAACACCCAGGAACATGTGAAATCAGAAAGGAGGAGGGAAGCAATATCTCTGAGTACCAAGGCCATCAAGACGGACCTGGAGTACAGCAGAGTGGAACAAGCAACAACAGGTATACTAAAATAAATGACTCGGAAAAAGGTCGGACATACTTGATTTGCCAGAGCCAATTTGTGCTGAGCATGTAGGCTGTGACACGCAGCAATGGCCACTTTCAGATGATTTGTTTTGAGGTAACTGTGAATCTATCGTCTTGGGAACCATTGCCCTGAGAGCCTTCAGGCAGTGACGTCTAACCTTGAGGAGGGTGGTTTCAGCAGAAATGGGATGGAAAGGGGCACAGGCAAGGGTCTTTGTATTGTCAGTAGGAAAACATTTCAGCAAATGAAAAATTTTAGTGAAATAAAAAAAATTGAGGTTGTTTTTTTTCAAACCTTCATGTTCCTAATGTTTACTTTGTCATAGAGGGGAAAAAAAAAGTCAGGATTTCAGAAGAAAAATATCCATTTTAATTTTCAATACTACATTTTCCACCAAAGCCAGGAATGAAAATTGGTGAAGATGGCATTCATCTTGAAAGGACGAAAACAGATTGTCTCTAAACACGTTAAAGGAAAAGTCAAATGGCTTTCTATAACTGCATTTTGCCATGCCATGTCCCAGGTCTCTCTCAGTTTGCAGAGGGTCATTCCATGAGTACCCACTTAGGGCACCCTTTGGTAATAACATCCTCTCAGCAGGGTCTTCCTGGGACAGCCCAGACAACAGAACAAAACATTTCGTCTTCTAAAAACAGCTCCCAGACAGTCTCTGGGCACTCTCAGTCTGGATATGTAAGTGGCTTTGAGTACAAGATGTGGTTTGGTCATTAAAAACTCCCGTCCTTAAATAAATTTACATTGGTGCTTCACGGGGAATATTTACTCCAGCTTCTCTGAGTTCCAGCCGTCAAACAAGTGGGTTTTGCTTAATGAAAAGCACTCTGCAGGAGTGCTCCCTTAGCTGGGAGATGGGGGGTCAGGAAAGGAAATAAATGGAGAAAAGAGATGTATTTCTTCTTCCCTTTGAACTGCAGATTTGTGGCAGGATTCCCCATTCCACAAATTTGTTATACAGGGAGTTGTTTGACTTCAGAGTTAAAAATCCATAAAGCAAACTAACTCATTTTAAGCTTTCCACATGGATCTCAAAAAGAACAAGATATTCCTTTGCACTGCAGCACAATTGGGAGTCTTTCACTATTTAATTAAATTTTTTTTCCCCTACCCTAGCAGGGTGGGATGTGCTTCTGAAGGACACTATACCTCTTTCTTGCCTGAGCAGGACTCCTTGTTCCATGACAGAGAACAAATACGGTTGAGAGGGGTCAGGACCTTGAGGGAAAAGGGTGGTGTTACCGCATTGCAGAAACCCCAGATGTAGCAGAGGTTTGATTACCACCACAACTGACCCTGTAAATGAATGTTCTCAAATATAAATCTCAAAGATTTTAAAAGATGCTGGTGTGTTGTGTTTGCTCTGGCTCTAGGAACAGCGCTGTGCCCAGCCTCAGCCGGGCTATAGTCACAGAGGAGTCCTCTCTGGGATCCTGGGTCCTGAAGGCACGAGAGCAATTACAACAACATAAGCTCTTGAAGAGCGATTGCATTCACAGCAGTGAGTAGCAAGATGAAAAGGACACCTGTTAGCAGATCCATACTTCTCTCTGCACACCCAATGTGGTGACAAAAATGAGAGCCAGGATTTCCAAAGTAGGTTCATGCGATTTGTGTCAGCGGAGCTGATGCGAATGCAAGGTAAAAACAGCTGTGGTGGTGCAAACCCATGATCCAGCTTTCCTTGGCCTCTTCCAGCAGACAGTTTTGCGTGCATAAGGAAGAGTACAGCACGCAGGGTAAATCTTGAGTGGTCTTACCTCAGGAGAACCCTTCCAAAAATCAGTGGCTATGGGAATTTCTGAGCTGGGAGATGCTTCTGGGTGTCTGTGCTTAACAATCACTGGAAAACCAAGTTATAGCTATCACAACACCTCGGCAAGAAGTTCCCTTGTAAAATAACAAGCATTTTTTGCCAAGATTCAAAGAGTGCTTACTACTGCAATTTTAACTGCATTTTTCTATAAGGCAGTCTTCAAAACATTGTAAAATTATAGGAGAGTGAACCGGATGCAGTTCTGCATGTGTTGGATTGTGAGCTGAATTTGGTGTTTCACCTTAGACTATTGCTAGAGACAGAAATAGTCCCTGCAGGCTGGTGATAAGCAAAAAAGCCTCCCAGCCATCAAGGAAACAGAGAAAACAAATAACTCTGAACTCTGTTATTGTTATTTATAAGATAATATTTCTTATTCTTAAGAAATAATGTGCAAAGTTATTTTCATAGAGTAGTTTTGCAAAGCAACTCAGTGCTAAATTCTATGACCAAAAAAAAGGTTTCTTGGTGTTTCTGAACTGCTCTTCCCAAATCCAGGTAGCATATAGGATTTTTCAATTGTCTTAAACGCTTATTTGGCCAGTGAATATGTGGGATCACAGTGTTCTGGAGCCAGACGATGTTCCTACAGCCTTGCCTGGTACTGAGCTTACCTCTTCACACAAGCAAAGGCTTCTGTGGAGCTTTGATCTTAAGAAAATGTTTCTAGGGTGATGGAGGAGGAAGAAGTTTAAACAACTGTTGAGAAAAGAGGGTTATGCAGGAGTGAAATGTTTCACATGACAAACAAAATTAAAAAAGCAAACTGAACATTAGAAATGAACAAAACAACAGAAAGCAAAGCAGAAATATTTTGAAATGCATCAGTGCGTCCTCATGGAGATGCCCTTTATACAACCTAGTGCCATTGGGTTTGCTCTCTACTCACCATTTAAGGAGCTCTTTGCATTCTGTGTACCATTGCAACATTGATCCTAGCATACAGTGAGTAATTGTGTTTGCTTTCAGTGAAAAGCTCCAGCCCCCTAGCTTGGTTTCTATAGCCATGTTCTTGTAACCATTCTTGAGACGGTGCCTGATATTGTTCCACTTATTCATTAATAACATGTGTTGTGGCTTCTTCTGATGTAAACATCAGCCAGGCTTTCATGAAGTTTTTAATAAACTTCTCCACCACCACATACATTAAAATGAAAAATTATCGATGACCCCTTTTGCAAGCCATTAATGATGACACGCAATTTGGCTGATGAATCACAAGTTTGATGTAGATTTAGGCTATGTTTGTGTCCGTCTCAGTGGAGTCTGTCCCCTTCTTCTCCATGGTAACTGCTCTGCCTCTGACATCACTAGCCAAAATAGAGCATGGAGGTTACAAAATCCTGAGGGGGTGTGGGATGGGGAATGGTAGAGACAGGATGAAAATATAATTCAATAAAGGAAACTTTCTTAACGCTTAAGTCACTGGACAGTGTCCGGTGCATTGATCAGGCAAAGGGCATTTGAAATCTGAGAAATGGGGACATCAGCATTTCAGAGCTGGAATTTTGGGTAAGGTTATTGAGAGAATTTGGAAAGCAAAACATTTTGTGTCTCCTTTTTGGACGGAGTCATGATGCACTTGATCCATGTGATTTTCTTTCTTGGCATCAGAAATCCTCTTCATCACAATGAGGGTACAGAGCCCCATGTTGGGAGTCAAGAAAGCTCTTTGACAACTAGGGAAGACAAGGCAAGAGCAGAAATCTCAGATTAAGTGTACTTTACTAAGTGTAAAGCAGATGTCAGTACTACTCAGTCTTTATCCACAATATGTATCTGTGATCTGGGATGCTACTTTTCTAAAGCCCAGACCCCAGAAACGATGAGCTAGATGACCATCTTAACTTAAATTAAAAAAAAAAAAAAAAAAAAAAAGCATACTTTGTGTTTTAGGAGAGAAATATCTGACAAAAAAAGACCAACATACCTTGGGAGTTCAAAATCAGAAGGGAAAGACAATGAACCCAAAGTTTCTCAGACATTAACATTTCAAAGTTTAAAGTACAAATGGGAATTTCCTAGACCGAAGTTTAATGCTCTGGGACTGTCAGTACTGTATTTTGGATGCCAGTTTGGACAGGAGAGCTGTAATGTGGGGTAGGGGGAGACTGTGGGCACAGGGAAAGGTTGAGAGGATGGGAGGATGTTTAGACTCATCCCTGTTCATTAGAACAAAGCTGTCAGTCTCGGGAGGGTTAAGTGTTTCCAAGGGAATGGAAACTCAGCTCCAGCCTTGTCAGAGCTCTGACGTGACAACACATATAAAATAAACAGAAGTGAAGCATTAAGATAATGCACATACACCAGGTCTGTGCAATGTCGGGATCATTTTGGTTCACTTCACGAAGCTATTTTCCCTTTTTGACTTGCATGGTTAGCCAATTTTAAACGTTCTGTGGACTGTTTCATTTAGGAAAAAAAAAAAAACTAATAATGGAGCCCTGTATTTCCCTACTACAGCCTCACTGTATTTACAAAGAAGGTACACGAAACCCTCTTTCCTTGCACAAAACAGGAATGAAACAGCAGGAAACAGTTTTTTTGTTCACAATTCTGAGCCAACACTTAGTCTCCAAATCTTTTTCTCTATGTTCCTTCATTCCCATGTTTTCCCTTTCTCAGAGCTAGCTTTTTTCTTTTTTCTTTTTTTTTTTTTTTGTTTTTCATAAACTAGATGTATGTAGGGGTTTTGTTTATTTTTACTTTAATAAAATATCTTCTAGGAAATGCAAAAAGCAAGTCATCCAATGAACAGCAGAAAGAATGTAATGTGAGTTCCTATAAACTTGTATCCACTGTCCCTGTCTCTACTTCCACTCAGAGCCCAAACAACACGGACTGTGATCATCTGGCTGATAACCATTGCAGTTTGGCTTGACAGCATACGAAACTGGAAAAATAACTGTTAAATGTACACTCTAGCCTTTCCCTCAGCAAGTTCCTCGCTTAGCTATTGATTTTCATGCAACTCGTAAGAATTCGTTATCCTTGTGACTTTCACTGTAGAAAGTAGGGACACTGATGGCCAGACAGCGTCGTCTCATGTCTTATTTCCTTAGGACAACCAGATGAAAAAAAAAAATCCTTTTTTTTTTTTTTTTTTTAATTTCAATGAACTAAAGAAAGTAACAAAGGAAGAGGGAGCAAGAGAGGAAGAGAAGGAGGGAGAAATATGTGGAACAAAGGAAAAGTGCATTTTAAGCCAGCATGAGAGGAGAAAGAAAGAAAAGAACAAGCAATTGAGGAGAAGCAGAGATGAAGTCAAAAGTAATCTACACATATAATTTAGGTAAAGAAATTTTACTCTGCTTATTTTATAAAATTAATTAAAGCTGCCTTGTAAATACTGGTGCAATTAAATCATATTTCTCTATTGAAGTCGAACATGAAAGAATAATAAAATTTAATTATGCCATCTGCAGAAACAGCTGTCAAATGTCTACTGTCTCTGTTTATTTTGATGAATCTGAGTGAGTTTGGGCCACTGCATGTATACACAGCATACATATAATTCTTTTAAGAGGACAGGTGACATGATGTTGTCCTTTCTCAAGCTGGTTTTAGCCAGGTGCTTAAACATACATATTCCATAATTGTTTTTGGATGAAAGGATGGATATTACACTGAGGTCAAAGACTCAATGCTGAGGTCTGGACTGGTGTTCAGTGGGACCGAAGGCAGTGGCGGGGAGCTGTCAAAGAGATGCAGCAGGTCCCAGCCTGGGTCCCCCGCTCAGCCCCAGCTCTATGGGTTGCAGCGCTGAGGAACTTCCAACCACCTCCTTGGCCCCTCTTGCCTCTTTGAGACCCGGGTCTCCCAGGTCCTGCAGAGTATCAGCTGCCACGTGGCTTCAATCTCAAGAGAAGTACAGTGTGGTCCACCACCCTCCAAGCCTCCTGCCCTACTCCATGGGGTGAGGAGCTTCCCTTCCTGACTCTTCCCCTCTCCATTGCCTCTCCGCCATCTGACATGGTGGCTGGCCCCAGTGAGCAGAGAGACCATGCCACCCTCTGTCGGAAACACTCTGTCTCCATCCCTTACGGTCGTGTGCCTGTCAGGCAAAGGCTGCACCAGCGTTAGCAAGGATGCCACAGCGTCAGTGGTGTCGTATGGGGTCACTGGTGTGCAGCCACTCAGGATGACACCTCCACTTGCTCCTGCGACCAGGCAAGAAACTGGCACAGAGCAGGAAGGGGAATGCAAGTCATCATCGTGCGGCACAGGCGTTAGCTGAGGGACGATGAAGAGATCTCGCCATCCCTTTCCAGGTCACTGTGTTTCACGGGTGGACACCTCCAAATCCTAAGCATTAGCCTCCCACCTCACCTTCCCCCCCCCATCTTGCGCTTTCACCACACCATGACGTGTGGCTTGAGCTGTGCAATTCATCCCCAGGCCACAACTGCTCCGTGGGGTCACAGAAAGCTGCACCTAGCAGAGGGTAATGAGGCACACAGGTATTTTAAAATCAGTGAGGAGAAAAGGATGACAGCCCTCCTGAGACCCTAAAGCCCAGCTAACACTGCAGCTGGGCTGCGGCTAAAGGAGCAGACAGGGTTTAGGGGTACACTTCCAGGGGTGAAGAGGCCAGCTGGCTACTCTTTTAAGGTGAAGATGGAGCTCCTTTTTCTAGACCAACTGCAGAGCACTGCTGCCCATCTCAAAGGTCGAAGAAAGACACTTTGCTCCTCGGGGTCAGCTGTCCCGTTCCTCTTCTGTGTGGGCTTGAGATAAATCTTTTTTGAGGATGCTCGGTTTCGTGTTGACGTGGCTAGTGCACTCGTTGGTACAGAGCTGCCTGGAGGCCTGATCAGCTCCTTCGGGTCCCCATGTCCCATGAGAGCGTCAAGAGAAGGAGCTTCCAGCTGCTGCCAAATGTAGCGGTCTCTCCCTTGTCCTGGGTTGAGCTGGAGATGGATCAAGTGACAAAACGTGGGTTTGCTCCAGCCATGTGACAATGAATAAACCCTGACTGTATGATTCAGATCATGCAGATGCTGTGTGATCTGAGCGAGGATGCAGGGGCTGGCGCGTAGGTCGGAAGAAAGTGGAAGAACCTTGGAAACTGGTGTCCTCCTTATCAGGCGGGGAGGCAGGTGCTGATTAAAACACAATGTTTGGTTTCTCCAGCAGTGGCTTCTCTGCTTCATACTGCCTGTGCCCTCAAGTTTGTGACCTGCTTCAAGAGGCATACAGTGATCCAGCTTTCACAGCGTTCGCATTTGATTTCAGCAGTGTGTGCCAGGCGTGTGTCGGTGAGAAAGATGGGGTGGGTCTTGATTAAGTCCTACAGGAATGGCAGATTTAGATATAAAAAGGAAATAACTAGAAAGGCAGTGAAATTATTTTAACCGTGGAGTTTATGGATTCCCTGGTGATTTTTGGCAGCTGTACTCAATAGTCTCCTGTAGCAAAAGACACACTTCTGAGCGTGGGGTGGAAACGCCGCTGCTGCCTGGTTGGGATGAGCAGTCTTTTGCTGCGGAGGGCCAGGTGCTGCAGCTTCGTCGCGGAGAAGGTGCTTTGGGAGGCAGAGGACGTCTGCCTGCTCGCAGGCAGAGCGTGTGATGTGATAGCGTGGCTCGCTGCCATTGGACCCAAGTCGTAGCTATTATTGCAGATAATTACAGGTGCTGCAATTTTATCAGTGTGCTTTTTCCAGAACTGTGTACCTTAGCACATTTCAAAAGAAGCAAGCAACCCACAATAAGCGTGCTAATTAGCAGGAGGCGCTGATGAGATAGGCCAAAGGGATGCTGGAGGTAAAAAATGCCACAAATAGTTCACGGGATGGGACATTGCGGCTCGCAGCGAAACTCGCACCCTGCAGTCAGCCTGCTGGCTCTGTGGGGTGACACAGTTTCTAGCCTTTGAAGCCACTTTTTTCCTTTGACACCTCGGTGTGCTGAAGGTGAGCCCACGCCGCAATCTCTGATGCAGCAGAAAGGGATGCAGATGGAGTAGCACCAACCATACCTACGGCAGAGCGGAGCCGAGCCACGCGCAGCCCGCAAAGCCCGTGGCAGGCAGGCAGCGGCTGGGGACGCAGGCAGCCCCGCTCTGCTGCTGTGGCTGTGCTGCTGGCCAGGCTTGGGCAGGCTTGTTTGGAGCAAGGATGTCCTTGGGCAAGCCGGGCAGGACACATGCTCCACACAGCAGGTCCCAGTTGGAAACCTGACTCCTAGGAATGCCAGGAGGCTGCTAGGATGGCTCCTGCCTGAAGGAAATGGCACCTCACTTCAGAAACAAATCACAAAGTCTTCTCTTTCACGTTCCCTTAAACCACACAAAATTTGTCCTTCATTTCCTCCTTCTTTTTCTGGGCTCTCTCCTAAATGCTTTCTCAGAATTTCCTTGAAAACTAACTCGCAGCATAATGGAAATAGAATCAACAAATAGGTTATATCTTTTTTCTTGCTGGTCTCAGCTTTCTTAAGGTGAGAATGTCAGGACAGATGAATGGGGAAGTTAATTTGCATTTTAATTTTAAACTGCAATGGAGTAGGTCACTTGCTTCATTCTCTGAATGCGGCACCATGTGCTGAAAACTGTTATCTCTAGGTTTGGTTGTATTAAGAAGTTCATTACGTCAAGTTCAAATCTCTTTATGTGATAATTAAGCTGCTACAAAACTCTAAGTATGCCTACTGGGTGGATTTGCAAAGGCTACAGTTAGCCTAGCAAAGCAAATCTCCCTCGAGGGGCTGCCCCTATAGCCAAAGGTGAAACAGGCTGGTCCAAAATTCTATTTAAAATGGTGGAAATCAAGGACCTGACTGGGACCGAGTGAAAGAGTGTCCTTCTTAGTGTGCGGTTTCAGTAGGGTAAACACTGACTTCTCACAGCATTAGGGAGGAGAAGTAAAGGGGATTTCTTGTGTCAAACTGAAGGAGAAAGTTTTACATATACTTTTCTCAACACAAAACTATAAAAACACGAAAAATGGTGTTTCAGATCATCCTGAAGCCTTTTTCCTCAGACAAGGAGCAAACACTTCACTGTTGCCTTGTGTATATTCTGTAAATCTTATTTTTCCTTTTTTTAAAAAAAAAGTTAGTCAGCTATTGAATCAAAACCCACTGTTTTGAAATTCAGTGGCTGTAGAGCTGTTAGAAAGCCTGAAGTCACTCTGAAAAATGTTGATGCAAGTTAGGCTTTTCCGAAATGGAATATCTCATTTTTCATATGCCTAAGTCACATTGCATGGCATTTTCAAAATTCCTCCTTCTCTTCACAGCTTTTCTTTCGCAGCCAAAAGTATTTGCTGATTTTGACCCAGTTTTGCAAGTAGCTCCATTTAGTGTTTGTCAAAAATTTTCCAGGCAAACTAGTTGTACTGGGGTGAGAGGCCAGAAGATGACACGGGCTGCAGCAGCAAGAAGGGCTGTGTGAGGAAGGAACAGAGGAGCAGCGATGTGGATGGTTGAGCAGGGTCACAGCTGCTAAGGGTCCTGGCCACCGTCCTCATTGGGAATGCTTAAATTCAGTAAAAGGGGTGTCACAACAGGGACACTGCTCGGGGAACAAGCAGTGGGAGAAAAACCTGGAGTGCAGAAGATGCTCGGAGAAGAATTGAGGGGAAACAGAGAGAGAGTTAACTGGAACAACCAAAATAAAACAGCGAGTGTATTCTCTAGTGACAGTAAAGCTGCACTAATTCATCCCAGTCCACGGAGGACTGAATGCAACAAAATTGATTTAAAGCAGACTCTAAGTCTACTAAGATGGTCGCACAGAGGGTTAAGCTCAGCCAGCTGATCCATATATCTTTGCCAAGTGGGAATGGAGAGTGGACAAAGTCCCAGTTGCCGGCTCAGGGATGCTTCACTGGTCAGGTGCAGAGCTGGCAGACAAATTTGTTGCCCATTATCCTGCCAGTCTTAAGACTGTGAGCTCTCATCCGTGCTTGCAATAATCTGGGCTCTGTTCACATCCCTATCCCTACATCAGTTGGGGAGCCAAAACTCCCATTGCCCCGACGTGTCCTGGAGCAGGGGATGAGAATTACCAAAAGCGCAGACGATACGCTCCAAATCCGCCCCTCCTTGGGTAACGCCGTGCTTCTTGAGGGCAAAGCCTCTGTGTTCAGACACCTGCTGGGTTTCTTCACAGCCCAGGGCCCGAGCCAGCCTCCTGCAGCGAGGTGACACTGTCAGACTCATGGCACACAGTATAGCAGACCCACAGAGGACAACAGGGGCTGCCTCTGCAGGCAGTCAAGAAAAGCAGGGACAGGGGCACACTAACACATAAAGATCAGAAAATCTAGGAAAGAGTTCCAGGAAATGGCATCTTAAAAAACTGGCAGCCAGTTTTTCCTGCTTCCCTTTCTCTAGCTGCCCATCCCGCTATGCTGGCTGGGGACAGGAGCATCTGGTGGGGCTGTGGAGCACTGGGATGTTGCAGCAGTTAGAGCCAAGCAGATCCTCCAGATCCATGGGGACTTGTCCTCCCTCCTATTATTTATGTGCTGGGCTGGCTTCCATGGTAAATGACTGTAGATCTGTTTCTCTTCATGTCTGTGTTCTGTGATATTTAAGCAGAAGAGACTTATCCATGGGAAAAAGGACTCGCCCACAGGGTTGGGGGAAGCCCACATATTTTGTGTATTCCTCAAGGATACAGAAGATATCCAGGGATAAAGGGAGCCTGGCAGCTTCAGACTTGTACAAGCAGTGATGGAGGGAGGCAGGGCAACAGAGCCTGGTGATTAAAATGTGAAACTTGTAATTGCCTCACCTTCCCTTGCTGCAGGCCAGGTATCCCATGCATTATCCTCAAGCATACACAGGAGGATGCTTGAGAGATCTGGGCAAGCAAGACAGGGCCTTTTATAGAAAGGAGGGGGGAAAAAAATTATACTCGTCTCTCCAGGGTTTATTGGAGAGAGTTATTACAAGCTATAGTTTCTTCTCTGCATAGAGAAATAATGGGGTAGATCCCCTGCTAGAGTAAATGAGTATGATGCCCAGCCAAATGAGCATCCCTCACCACCTACAGCAAGTTGTTTTCATGCAGACTCCTCTGCCAGCAAATCCACAACATTCTTCTCAGTTCAGCATGAGATCAAAATCTTTACATCCCTAATGGTGTCCTTGCTCCAGCAGCCCTCTAGCTTTGGCTTATATGGTATCCCCCTGTCCTGCATATCCTGCTCTTAGTTCCCTGTTTCTCACAGGTTGCTTTTCATTATATGGACACTTTTCCAGTGAAAACAAACAAACAAAAAAAAAAATAGGTAAACAGAGAGCTCTGGGGTATGCTCAGAAAGGAAGAATGACGTCACAGTGAGGTCCACACCATGGTCAAGGCTCTGCTCTAGAGTCCCCCGGCAAGTCCCCTAGCTTTTAATCCATGAAAATAACCTCCTCTAAAAATAGCAGCTGGAAGCACAAAAGCCCAACGGTATGTTGCAGAGTCTCGACCCCTTCACACAGTTGCCACCTCATCCTACAAGTATTTAAGTGCAGTTCTGTCCTGCTTGCATGGTGCGCAGGTAGGGAAAGTACATTTAGGAGCCTCTCACAAGCACCAGCTGGAACAAGGAGCCCGGCTGTGCAGAGGCTGGTGTTATACAAGGCTGATCTCTTAAGGAGGAGGAAGCAGCACTCGGCTAGATTTCTCGGCTTAGCATGATCACAGAACATGATCATCTCAGTAGGAGAAGAGGACAGTACAGACCCCACCCTGCGCTACAATTGCTTGGAAATGTAGAACTGAAGAAAGATTAAATAGCACTGCATTCTGTATTTACAAGCAGGGGATGCCACAAAAAACCTGATAGAAACGTGTCAAGGTTAAAATGAAATATCTGAGCAATGTGTTTGTTTACAATGTACAAAGATCTGGTGAATAAGGTAGAAGAGTTTTAATTGTAAAAGAAACATTGCTGCAATCTAGGTTAGTTGATTCCCTGGTCTAATCCCTTATCTTAAACTCACCAGAGTGCTTGTCATGGCAGAAGCTGCAGGCACACAAGCCCACACTGAGATGTGGTGGATCCAGGGTATGCCTTTCACTGAAGGGGGAAAGTCATAGCCCTCTGCAGGCTGTCATGCATACTTCTGACCCTCATTGGACTCGCTGGCTTGCTGATTTGACTAAGCTGGCAGAAAATTCTCTCAGCCACAAAATAAAAATTGTTAGTCTGCTGCTAAGCTGCTGAGCTGAACTGAGCTCTGGCATGGGAAGGACCAGGACTTGTGGACGAGCTGGGATTTCATTCAGAAGACAATGGGGCAAAGATGCTAAGAAGCATAGGGATCTCTGGGACATATAACTTTGGGGGAGGATTACTGATTAGTGGTCTAATGTACAACAGCACATTGCACAAGTGGTTTGATTCCACCCAAACAGCTCTACCCAGGATCTTTGTGTACATGAAGGACGTACATTCAAGGCCCCCTTCACATCTTCACACAAAGCTTCTGCTGTCCTTCACACATGCCTTTTCTCTCAGGCTACAGTACATGGCTTCTAGCTGTTCTGCCTAACTTGGTTGTATTCCCTTCCTGCCATCCTAGGATGCTTCTGTCAATGCTGTTATCAGTGGGTATTAAGCCCTATTTTCACTGCCAGACTGGAGGGATTTTTCTGTCAGCCCCAGACTGACTTACTGTTGTTGACATAAGACCTTGACGTGGTGCTTTGCATTCCTCCTGCCCATGCATCTCCTTGACACTCTCACTTCCCTCAGAGTAACGGAGAGATGACTCTCCCACATTTATTGTGTAGAGCCATTAGAGCTAAACTGCTCAAACAGAAACACCCTTAGAGCAGTTTCACAACCGTTTAAAATCCAAGGACCACCTTTCCTTTCTGAAAGGGGTCCAAGGACATCTTATGCTCTTTCACCAGAGAGTTTTCATTCACAATCCAGTAACAATTAATCCATTAGAAATACATCTATTCATTCTGTTTATTCCATCTGTGTATGTATTTTCCAGCTCCTACAGCAGGAGGATGGCGAGTGGGAGGAGGTTAGGAAAGAAAGGGGTTTGCAATCATTTCTCCGGTCATAATCTGATGTTTCTCAAGTACCTTCTGAGGATACCATGCTGCAAGGGATGTTTCTAGCTTTCTCTCCACTGACAGATACCATCTCCCTTCCCTCCTTTCTGATGTGACTGGGGCTTATTTGATCCTTCAGTACACTGGTTTAGAGACCAAAAGCAGTGGATAATTAATAATTTTAATTTTTTTCTGTGCTCTGGGTCACCCTGGGGACAGAGGATCACCAGTGACAGGGCAAGGGAAAGAGCAAGAGCACCTGGCTGGGGACAGGGTGCAGGACAACCTTTCCAGAGACAGGTGGCCACCAGCTTTGAAATCACACATGTCACGTCATACCAGTCCAATGGATGGGGAATGCTGCCAAGGACCTAGATGCTGAACTGCTATTATCTTCCATTTGCTTGAAACTGCTGAGCCTCCCTGACATATTTCTTCCCTCACTATAGATATTCACTAAACATAGCTGTATTCAAACTGAAGTTTTGTCTTTAGAAAAGAGTAATAATCAAACCCTCAACAACGCAAGAGATTACAGGTTTAAGAGAGGCCTTACAAAAAGGACTGAAATCAGTGAGTGCTAATGCTTTACTCTGCCAGCCACTCATTCAAACCCAATTTTGGTCATTAGTAACTAGGAGTGGTTCCTGCCTGCTGAATTTTTCATTGAGCCACATAAAAAGAGGTGAAATGGAGAGGATCCTTAACTCCATGGCCAGATGCCAACATCACAGCCCCCCAATACTGTTTCCAATGGAACTGAATGGATCAAATGGATTATGAACAGCACCTTTTTCACTTGGTCTATGTATTTCCCTCCTGGGTCCTCTCCTCGTGGTGAGTAGCTTGCCTTACTGCTATTGCAGCTGTAGCTTTTTTGCGGATAAGTGGAAGATTTCACTCTTCTGGGCTGCCAATTAGGTGGCTTTCAGTACCACCTAGAGCCAGAGGGACAATTAAAATAAAGTGCAGCCTTTTGTCTTGCCCTTTGCAAAAAGAACTGTCAGCCATTCCGGATGAGAATAGAGACTTCTCCCACCTCTTGCAGTCCAAAAGATGGAACAGAATAACTTTCAAAATGTTATATATATATATATATATTTATCACAATTCTTGTTTCCCATTTAAAGAAACAACTTGTCCTTTTTGTATGACCCCTGGCATTTTATTTTAGTGTTTTGGCTTTTCCTGGACCTCTGCTCACAGTATTAGTACAAGTTAGTGACTAGTTTTAGCTTAGCTCTTACTCACAAAATAGACATTTCTTTTCTTGCTACTTGGAGCAAGTCTACAATTTTCTGTACTCAGAAATGTAATAATGTCTTTTAATAGGAGACTGACATTCAGGTATCAAAAGACCCTCTAAATTCTGATCATACAGAACCCCAGGCTACTCACCATTTATGATCATTTGCAAACAAAAAGCACCTTCTCAAAGAGCAGCAGTCTAACTGCTCGTGTCCTGGCCAGATCCCAGTCTGGCACACTTTAATTGCAGTTTGGGCTGGAATGTTTTTTTCACTCTCAACCCTAAAGCTTTCTGCAGACTGTTAAACAGATGCCACATTTCATACCAGATGTGAATTTCCTGCTGTATATAGACAGGACTAATCTAAAGCCTTTGATGTAAGTAGTAAGACCTGCTGTTGATTTTGGATCACATATGTATGGGCTGTAAAGTTATTTGCAAGTTCTTTGGGATAAGAAGACCACATAGATGCAGAATGTCACTACAGGCCAGTAGAAGAATCTGTGATTCATTTAAGATGGGAATCCGCCCGCTGTCTTCAATGGGAGATATATTTCAGATTAAATCTGGTTAGTATATGTAGTTTTTTATCCTTAAAAGTTTTTGGCACGGCAAATATTCTTCTCTTCCTGCATCAATATGAATCTACTGGCGGGGGTCTTGTATCTTCAGTTTCAGCAACAGCAAAAAATACACAGCAAGGTGTTGAATGATGACTAACCTCCCTCAGGGACAGTTTCATCCCAAATGGTATACCCCTGAAAAAAACCCTCAGTTTCAGTGGACAGGCATGACAACATTAAAAAAAAAAATGATTCTTTGGACAATTCCTGACCAGGAATTTTCTTACAGACAGTTCTAAGCAGAAGCAGCTACTGAGAAGGAGACTCAGAGGTATTTGGCTCCTGCCAGGCATTGTTTCTCAGTTTGATTAAGCTCTTAATCTTGTGTTTCCTCTGTGGGTATCAAGCTCCAGGAAACTGCTTTATTCAGATGCCTAAAGGGAAATAAAATTCAACTTCAAACAAACAACAATCACCACTCCATTTTTGATCGTAATCTGGGGGGAAATGTATCATGAGGCACTGTGGCTCGATACCTCCAAAAATCAACTTTGGGAGTCAGAATTTAAGAATCTGTCAGAGCTAATCACTTCAAATAATGCTGCAATAGAAGATTGGACTTGCCACAAGAAGCAATTGCAGCAAGAGATAAAAAGATTACATGCTGAATGATCTGATGTGAATAGGAAAGATGCTATTCTTAAAGCCCTGAGCTCCCATGATGCAGTATTTCAGCTTTGGGCTGAAATGGTAAAGCTAAACTAGAATTGTGCACTGATAACGTCAGAGCAATCAGCTGCTGGGATGGGAGGAGGATTCCTACATCAAAAAGCTTTTTTTGTTGAATTGCAGTTATTAGTATTTAAAACAGTAGCAGCCAGAGTCACTGAATCCGAGCTGCACCGTGCTAGGCTTTACTCTGTACATTATAATACAAAACCATTGCCCCAAGGACCATAAATGTGCAAACAGACAAACCAGGGATATGGATGGAGGGGACATGGAGAGAAATGATCTGCCTAACGCTTGATATCAAGTCAGTGTCAGAACCAAAAATACAATACAGGGTCCTAGCGTGCTACCTGCTACAGCCAGGCATCCCCCAAAGCTGTCTTCCCCCAGAAGGTTTCACATTTTGCCTTAAAGGAATCTCATCTTGATGAGATTTTAGCTGGTGGAAATGGGGAGGGAAATGGCAGCAGCTGTGTTAATGTAAATCCCACAGGTTAACTACCTCTTCTGCTTTTCACCTCTGAAATGAAAAGCCTTTTGGAATGAAGCATGGAAAGACACATTCCTAAGGGAACAGGGATTGACTCCAGGTCTTCCTAGGATATGTGTGGGCACCTTTTCAGGGAATTAAAGACTGGTCCACAGATGCTCAAACATCTGAAGAACAGTGGGCGTCAGCTGCAGTGAAACCTAGGCTGGCAGGCTGCATTCAACCCTAGTTGAGCCATGTTCAGGAAAAGTGAATTCAACAGCCAGAGAGGGAATTTTCTTCAGAAGATGAAGGAAATGCTGTCATATGAGGAGAGACTGAAAGATCCAATCTGTTGAGTCTGGCTCCAGCTAAGACAGCAGGAGGAAAATAGCAGGTTGGGAGAGAAGCTGTTAAAACTACAGGATGATGTTGAAAAAGCAGCAAATGAGCAAAAGTTTTCTGCAAATGCATTTAACCTTAGAGCAACCCCTGCTGATAGGACTAGTGAGGCAAAAACTAGCGATGCTTCTAAAACAGAGCTAGGAAAGCTTGTGAACTGGATATTGCAATGCACTTCTCTATGGAAAAGGGAATGGAGTTAATTGGTCTACCCAAGCCTTTGTTCCTAAGAGGATTCTGCTGTTCTTCAAATGATACTTCTCTAGGGAAAAAAAAAAAAAAAAAAAAGTTCAGAAATCTTCTAAAGTCTCTTTCCTATTGCAACATAATGAAATACTTTTCAAATCTGAGAATATCTGATAACATCTTGGAGAAGCTCTAGTGATCATTGACTCATTTAGTCTTTTTTTCATTTTTTCATCTGGATCTTTCACATTTTTAAGAATTACACTTCTAAAACCCAAATCCTTTTGGCCAAAGAAAACCAGAACTCCCCCCATAACGCAGGAAACTGAAAGAACAACTATCCCCATCTGAAAAGCAAACCAGTGAACGTCAATTATCCTAGAGTTCATAATAGACATATTTATAGCAACCTTTTGACCCCCCTCAAGATGATTCATTTTTCAAGAAAGTTTGAAGTCTGCCTTTAAAGGACATTTTCACAACCACATACACCCATACCTGTTGCCTCTGGGGAAAAAAAAGTATATTATAATACACTGCGTTGGTATTGGTATATTAATCACACATATGTGATGATTATCCTTGATAATGCATCATAACAATACAATACAGCATTAAGGTAGAGGTCTGATTACATGTCATTCAGCAAGGGTTGAGCCACTATATTTAGATGCTGACTAATTTGGGAGAGCACTTATCTATCTTCCTGAGGGATTTTTGCAGCTCCCCTTCTTGAGATATCTGAAGACTTCACAGCCACCTAGGTTTTTCGCTCCCAGTGCTCCTGCAAGGTTGGAAAGTGTTGACCTCCCCTGCCCCACACCTGCTTCCTGGGGCTCCCTGCCTCTGCCTGGGGATGACCCTTTCTCCTGGCTCTCCCTGGGGCAGCAAAGCCCTGGATGCTTTGCCCGTGCTCGCTGGTGTCACCTGGACAGGGCTGAACTGAAGGACATGTCCCAAGAAAACTGCATCTGTGATCACACGTATCTGATTTCTCTGTTGCAGCATCACCCAGATGTACACTTGCACTGTATGTCCTAAAATATTGGTTTGACTTAACTGAGCCTGATTCTTAGTTAAAATATGGGCATGTTACTTTTCTCCCACTGTGTATGTAGGAGGGGATGAATAGAGAGTTCTTGACCAGGTGTAAGTGTTCCCCTTCAAATTCCCTTTAACAGTATCCCAGAGTGCACCACCAGTCCAGGACACTGTGTTCATCTGCAAGGTAGTTCTAATTAAGCATCCTTACCCAGGGGACATGAGGTGCCCACATCCACACTGCTGCTGAGACATGTTTGCTGCGAGCTAGAAAAAAATCTCTGCTCACGTCTAAGATGAGGAGCCACAGTTACAATGCACGCAGGGACAGCAGAAGTCAACTCAGCAGTGACTTCCTCAGATTGAAAAAGCTCCATGTCTGGCAGCCTTTTCAGGAGCCTGTGAACTGACTGTGCAGGCAGACCCACCAGTGGCAAAACCTGGAGGAGGCAGCAAATGTTGGCAGAGGGGTTGGCAAGGAGAGGATGCGAGAGTGAAGTTAGCCCAGGAGAGCCAGGAATCGCCTATCACTCAGCCCAGAGCTATAGCAACACGAAAAGACAAGACAATCAATCTTTCTAACTTACTTGGCTACATGAACATTAAGCACTGCATCATAAGGTTACTGTACTTGGAAAGGTATTTCGAGTCCACAGTGTACTGAACCAGAGCGTACTGAGCAAGGCTGGATGGGATTGATTCCTACAGAGACAACTAACTCCTCGGCGTATCAAGAAAGGACCACACATAAAGATCCTGCACACTCCTTTAGTCAGGCCCCGGGATTCAGGCGATGAAGCACATCTGAGTGTCTCTGGCAAGAATGCGATCCCATGGAGCACAAAGACAGCATGATGCACACAAGGTTAGAGATGGCTGAGCCAGAGGACACGGGAACTCAATCTCGCTTCGGCACAGGGACCCGTCTAACCCTGCTTTGTAACAGGTGGACGACCAAATAACAGGATCGTATTTGATTGCCCCTCTCAGAAATGTCAGGTCACCACTTGCAAGGGCAGCTGGGTGAAATGAATTTGATTTTAAAAGCACCACATTTAGCTGTGATGAAACCTAGCAAATGAGAAACTTTAATTTATTACTAATATTTGGGGGGGTGGGTGCATTTTTGCTTTTAAATTGCTTCTCTAGAAAAAAACAATTTGCTTCTTTTTGTTTACTTGACAGTCAGATTTGTAACTGATTACAACCTGAAGAATAAATAAGGTATTTCTTTTTGCTAATCAAGAGAATAACCTGTGTAGATGTTTAAACTTAGTATATTGGAACTGCCATTCACAATTCTCTAAATGGCTACATTCTCTTTTCATTCCTAACCTATGTAGAAATCATTTTGGACAAAGATTGGGAAACAGCTGAGAATCCAGAAAATTAACATTTAAACTGATATTATTAGCTAAGTCAAATGACATTACATGTGCTGGATAGAAGTCACTTATCAAAATATTTTACATTAAAACACATGTTTTGTTCTGCAAAGAAAACATGCTAATGGAAATTATTTTCCTCTTCAAGTTCATCAGGATTGTAGTACTGGTAGATCCCAGCCTAATTGTTACTTCTGACTTTGAAAAGAAAAAAAACCTATCCCTTTCTCAATGTCTATTCTGCTTCTTATCTTTAGGTGGCTTAACAGTTGGCCTGATGTAACCTGGAAACAAAAGCAGAGAAAATGCTATTTAGCTGCAAAAGGGATCTCAGTTGTCAAAGCGATCCACCACTTCAGTAATCTCTCACTCCTGGCAATTAGCCAGTTCAGCCAGTTTTTAAAATTTAAGGCAGTTCATCTCTCTTGACAACAGTTGTTTTTAAACCATGGTCCTTCACCTTTCTTATCCCCCAGAGGAAACAGCCCAGATCTTTAAGGCTAATAGCAGCCTCTGCAGCCCACCCCATCTGTGTCCCCCTGCTCCCCTCAAGCTGCGGAGGTAGCTGGATGGGGTCCAGCATGGGGAGAGGGAAGGGAAGGAGGCAAAAGATTCTCCAGGCAGATGCTATGGGAGGAGGGAAGAGCTGCTCAGCTGGCCCAGCCTGAGTTAGAAGCCTAGGCAATTCACTGGGAGAATTAGGGTTTGCCATTGGTTTCCTCATAGACTAAAACAGTGCCTAAACTAGCCAAGACATGCCTGAAAAGAGAGTTGTGGCTAAATCCCATCCCTCTCAGGTGCTTTGCTGACGGAGTTGCTGGGTACATACTGCAAAAGATCAAGGTGCTCGAATACCGCTGCAAGAAGCAGATAGGGACTGACTGCATTTTAAAGCATGTGCGTAACCATGACTTATTTTTGTTCTGAAAGCAACTTACGTTCTTCACATATGGGTGTTTTTTTAATGCAGCTCCAAAATAACAACCTCCAGTTGGTGAGAGTGAGACTACAGAAGAATGAGCAAAGCTGTAAACAGACGAATTCTCTAGGGAAATAAGTCAGAGTTAGGACATCCTAATCAAAGGCTATTTCGTATCTTTATAGGCATTATTAAACTTCAAGAGAAGGAAGTATGACTCGGGAACTCCCCATCTCTGTGATATCTTCTGGCAAGTAAGTCTTAGATGAAAGTTACATGCTGTTTCCCCACCAAGTTTCATACACTGGGAGAGTACTGGTTAGCAGTTGCTGAGGTCATCATCTCACAAGCAGTTCCCCCAGATTTGGCAGGTGCATAAAACAACTGCAGGAGCTGGGGAGAGTGCCCAGGGACCACCCCAAGGCTCACACCAGACAGTCGGAGCTCTGGGCCAGAGAAAGAGACAGAACAGTGCCCTTGGCAGAAGGTGACTGTGGCTGCAGCGTGAAGTTACCCACTCCAGAGAGAGCTCTCTATCCCCTGGCCATGCTCTACAGCGTTGTACCTGTCCTGCTGAGAGCCACCTGCATGAGAGTGTCCTGGCTGTATCTACATTGGATAGCGCTTGGCCTTGAGCCTCCTCGGGCACCCATGCCCACCAAAGACACATTTATTACTCCTTTTGTCTTTACTCTTCCCCCACACCCCTTAGCTTTGGAGTTTGAAATGATGAGGGCTGTGTCGCAGCCCACCAGAGTGTTTTTTATAGCTCCCTGCCGGGTGCATATGTCACAAGCCTTGGAAAATAGTATAAGGGACATGTGCTGGGGGGTATGCAGTGCCTGGGGGGACAATACTGGAGGGCTGTATAGAGCTGAGGAAGCCAAGTCTCGTACAGACTCCACCATACTACCTGAAGGGCAGAGCTGAATGTCCATAGAAGGACACCCAGCTTTTGCCTCAGAAGCAGCTGGTTTATCCATTCCAAAAGAGAGGCCAGGAGTGAGCTAACGTACGTGCAGTGTGGATGATCCTATGACCAGGACTCAAGAGAAAAGCTGGGAGCTAAGTTATTGGCAGTATAGACAGGCTCTCAAATGTCCTGTCCTATGGGCCGGTGACCCAGAATGACACCAGCCCTATCCTACAGCTGGTGTGTAGGACACACAGAGTTCACAGCCAAAGCAGCAGACTATTCCCCTGTTCGGGTCTTGGAGTCTCTTGAAATCCCTCTTAATACTAAAAAACTGATTTTTTTCCCCCTGCCTCTGATGCCACCTTGGGTGCTGTTAGGGCAGGGTCTCGCTCTGCTCCCAGCACAGGATGGCTATTAGTGCTTATACCAGTGCAGACTGTTCGAGTGAGCGTCATTCCACCATCCAGCTGGTAATCACAACATAACGCTGCCCTAGCCCAGGAATTCCTCACTGTACTCTTCTCCCAAGCTAACTGTACGCTAAAGCACCCTCTGCACAAAACCGATGTGCTGCGCAGTGTTTGGGAGATGTCGAGTCTCATCTCCCCCCACATGCAGACGCAGCTCTCAGACCTACGCCAGCACCAAACAGAGCTATTCCATCCATCAGCCCCTGGTATTTATTTTCATCTGTCAAAAAACAAATCCGAGCCTGAAGGCTCCCAGGAAGATCCTGGGGTCTGGATCCAGGCTTCAATCAGAATGAGTAAAAGTCACAGGTATTTATATTAACATGTACAGTTTTGTGCGTGTGGAAAACGTTTTAAGGAAGCCAGAATTGTCAAATATACAGCAGGTTTTTGCTGTATCTTTAATGTTTAACTCTACATCCATGTTCGTGTTCAGACTGGCTGATGTGTTTTGCAACCATATGGAGATGCCATATTTTGGTCCTGGAGTAAAAAATATGGCATCAGTAAAATGCCATATTTCAGTAAAAAAAGCATGGAAAGAAAAGTCTGATCTACCAGTAATGAATGTAGAGAGGGGAAATTACAGTTCAGAGGCTTTATCAGTAAGGAAGACATGGGAACTGGGGAGGACTGCCTGATCCCCATGTCCCATTTAGGACTGGGCTTGTAGTGACAGATTTGAATCACGTCCAAATTCTCCCTGAGCAAGTGTAAAAGACAACCTCTGAAATGTACTCCAACCAATGTCTCCAAGGGTTCTGTGTATCCATGACATGTCTCTTCCACAAGTTTTTTGCTTAAACCCTCCCTTTTGAAGAACAGGGAAAAGTATTTTTCTGTGCTGATGGCTGTAGCGATGCACATGCACGCTCATGAGCCAAGGCTCTGACAGTGATGCAAGCTGCCATGCAAGGCTTAGACCATGGTCAGGTGTTATCCTGATGGAAACCACAGCAATCTCTCACCACTGAGCAGATAATTACCCACGATGTGTTGGGAGGCTTCACAGGTACAGCTGGGGGCAGAACTGGCTTCTGTAAGTAAACTGCGTCAGTCTGTCTGCAAGTCCTGCATCCTGACTCTAAGAGTAGAAAGACAAGCTCTTAGTCTCTTGCAGTGAAGGTCTAGTGTAAACTGTGAATTACAAGATTGAATATCTCTTCCAGGGTGGATTAACAGGCTCTGACTCTACCCTCTTCTTTTAACTCAGATGGGGATTTGCAGCTGTGTAAACGAAATGAGAATTGCATCTATATCTGTGCCGAGAAAATGTGCTAAATATACAAATAGGCTGAACTGATTATGATTTAATCTTCAAAGCAGACACATTTTGAAGGATTTGATATCCTTTCCCTTCTTAAAGTCAAGCTCTTGCTGTGAGCCTGAGATATTGTTTCTGCGGACCCACTAGCCCTTCCTTTAGCTTAGGGAATACCATGGACCACACCAGCTAAGAAAAGGAGCAGCCTCTGTCTCAAGGCCCTAATAAAGAATGGGAAAAGCTCAGAGGAGATTGCTGGCCAGTTTTATCCCCTATCTCTCTAAACATGTACCTAGGACTAGAAGCAGAGTCATAAACCAGATTCACGTCCAGCTAAGAAAAGACACTTATCAGTAGGTTGTAATGAGGTTCCTTCTTGCTGGTCATTGTGACGAAAAATGCGGAAGAGGCATGAGCCTACAGGGTGTTCACGAGGAGGTGCACTCCCAGTGGTAAACTGAGAGATGCACGCTATCAAACACATATCTGTGGCTTGCCAGAAAAATGAAAATCCACCTGGGCAGGATGAGAGGAGGAAATCCTTTCAGTGAGTGGCAGAGTGCAAAGGGATGTTGCCATTTTGGAAGTGGACCCATGGTCAAAAGCTTTGCAAGATAGCATTTCTCAGATGAATCACACGGAGGGAGGCTTAGGACAAGGTGTCGCCTGCCCAGTCTGGATTAGCTTTGTGATGAGGGTGCCTGTTTCTCCGCGCTACAGCACTTCGCTTTCAGGAAGCCAGAGATGCCACGGCTCAGTTAGCCATGCGCTTGTGGCCTTTGCAGAGACACACTGGAGCTGGGCTTGGGGCCATTCTGGCAGCATTGGTGGCTTCAGTTAAATCTGCCTGTTTATTAAGATGACGTTTGTTCAAATGCCCTCCTAAGCTCTGCCATCCCTGCCTACACGGATGGTGCCTTTTAGCCGCTGTAGCTCCAGCAGACGGCTCTGCAGCTCTCCTGCTACATAACTTACCGCAACAAACCTTCCCCAACAGTGATTCTCTAGCCTATGGCGCTGAGACTCCAGTCAGCATCACAGCTGTCAATCACCTCCATCACAACACCCCCCCTGACGTGGAGGTGTTTTTGACAAGCTTAGGAGGATTTTAGAGCACAGTGCTGCTTTTCAGAGAGTGGAGGGGAGCCAAATGGGTTCCGGGAAATGTTTCTGCATTTTTGCTGTTCAATGGAGATTTTCACTTGGGAATGTCCCTGGTTTGTTTTACCGTTGCTAAAAATGCACAAGGAATTGCTGCTGACAGACTCCTCTGGGGCCTACCAAAGTTGCTCCCTGAGCTGAGAGTTTCCTGTAAGTGTGCTGAGAGATGCGTATGCAGGTGCAACGCAAGGAGAGGTAAGACTGGGAGGAGAGAAGCAGAGAAGGTTATATCCACATGTGTCAATACACACGCTGGGGAGGTGAGATGAGCAGGCAGGAGAGGGCTGTCACCCTCCCACTAAAGCAAATGGGATTCCCAGCCCACCAGGGACACGGCATTTGGGGGAGTTTCTGCCACGCTTGTGTTTGCGCAGGGACCTGTTTCACGTCAGGTGTATGGTTTATTGACAGAGATCTGCCTTCCCTTGCAACAGGCTGGGGCACTCGCTGGCTGAGCTGGGAAGACTGCGCTGCAAAGCTGTGGGAAGGTGGTCATTCATCACAGGCTGCCCAGACCCTGGCACAAGCAGGGGGTCCAGCTGGAGGCAGCAAACATCTATCGCTTATGCTAAAGTAAAAAAAAGGCAGCAAGTAAAGAAGCTAATGCTACTTACCCTTGATAAAGCTTTTAGCTGCAAAATGTCACATTCTTCAAAACCCAACCAGCCAGTCATGCTCTAGGCTTTAACAGCTGTAACTCTAATTGGACCAAGGAAATTAGATGATCTGCAGCATGAAAACACAAAACACAGCAAAAAACCTTATCGAGTTTGCATGGTGGGAAGGTCTGCACTACAAGGGGTGTTGATTGTCCATACTTTATTGCCTGTGTGGCCTTTCCAGCCTCCCCCAGATGACAGGAGCCCACTCTGAACTCTGCCTCAAGAGTGCTCGAGCTCCTAAGATGCAGCAACCACATCAACTTGGCCCATAAAAACATGCAATTTTAATTACCGCTATCAATCAGCCTGGAAGCAGCGGAACAACCAGCTCACCCCGATGATTAGCATTCCTGCCACTGGAAGAGTGTGAGTCCAGCCTTGCCGAGGGAGGCAAATGTTGATTGACATCTTCCCACCCTCACGGCGCTGCTGTCTCCTTCCCTGGGAGAAGGGCATGCTCCCCTTTGTCCATGTCTGACAGCATCATACATCACCTCTCAGCCTCCTGCGATATTCATCCAGTGACACCAACAAGAATAGCTCCAGAACTTAGGACAGGGAGGGAGATGCCCAGGGTCAGATTTTAGAAGCAAAAAAAATTCTTCCAAGAGACAGTCAGATAGGCAGCTTCCCATTTTAAGTTGTGCATTCCTTATTTATTTATCTGCACTGCCTCCCAACCGTCTTTATAACAGCAGACTAGATGTGGATTTTTGCTTCCGAGAGTTCCCTGCAGTGCTGGGTCTGAAGGCTGAGTTGTGCTGCAGCCTGCCCTGGGAGGACTGCTGGCACTCTTGTCACAGGGTTGTTCATGAAAGGCAGGGCTGTGCATGCTGCTTAGGTTATTTAGGGGTAAGAAATGCTGGTGTTCACTGTGACGGCGTGTTCTTGCAGAATTCTAGAGATGGAAGAGGATCTGAGACGGTAAATACGTGCCGGAAGAGGACTACTCCCTACAGGGCATTTCCCAGTGTCTGAGTCAGTCAATTTATACAAGCAACAAAAGGCAACACAGCTTTCACCACTTCCCCTAGCGATTAGTCCAAAGCCATCCAGATCCCAGCATTCGGAGACTGTCATAGCATCAGACTAAATGTTCTGCTCCTCGACTCACGCCAAACAGTTTTCTCTTTTCCTTGAAGTCTGCATCCTTGGGGTGTTTGTGGACTATGGTTATATCCTCTATCAATCTCTCTGTTTAAGGCGTCTCCCATGTGCAAAGGTCTCAGAACTTAGGGAGGGATAGATATACAGCTGCTATCTCTTTCAACAAAAGGGTAATTTTCATCAGGCAAATAAATTGTTAAGGCAGTTAGGGCTTTTTGACAGTCCTGTATGTTTACCAAGGTGGTATGAAATCCTGCTTCTGTGCACACAGCAGGGATCAAATGGATAGGGAGAACTTTCCTTTTCGGTCCTATAATCTTTTAAGAACATATAGCACAGGGGCTTCTTTCTCCAGGCTCTTGTCAGGGCCATTCTCCTATGCATTTCCATTTCCAAATGTTGCTGCCTGTTTTTCACAGGCACCCAGACCTTCACAGAACAGTAACAGGCAAAAGCCTTTCATCTGCCTTTAATTTGGGCAGAAAAAACTATCTATATTTGAGGTAGCAGATGCTCTTGTTTTAGTTACTTCACAAAGGAGCTTATCTACTATCTACTACAAAGCTTATAAAGGTTTTATGGGTATCTCATACATAAAGCTGCATAATTCTTTGATTAGCTGAGGTATCACAAAGATCATCATTGGATCAACAAGAGCATTTCAAGAGTTCAGAGAGAAGAAGTGAAATACATTGTTCCAAGGTCCATGGGAGAACATCATAGCCATCCCCGCTTTCAGCAGTACTGATTTTTTTCAAAGATGAGTAGCCCCAGCAGAACTTGGGGTCCTCAACTCTTGAATCATCAGGGATGCGATGGTCAGGTCACGCTCCCAGAGGTTTGGGGTTAGCCCCTACTCTAAGTACGGCAAAATAGGGACGTCAGAAGCAGGTTTCTCCCTTTACAGCTTTCTGTGGTGGATTTTGGCAGAGTGACTGAGAGGACAGGGAGATGTGGCCCTCTGGAAAAAGATGATGGTCTAAGCTGGACTCCAGGCAAGAAGTCCCAGGACACTCCACCATTCCCCAGGATCTTTCTGGTAAAGGACCACACTCAAGCTCATTATTCCAAAAGATGGCTGGCCAGAGTCATGTAAATAGTAGGTATTGCCCTTCAAGGCCGTGACAGAAACGACCGCAGGCCAAACTGCTTGCATTTAGTTTTCTGGCTGACATACATGGCCTGCATAGCCAAGATGAATTTGCTGCCCGCTGTTTCTCTCATGTGTCTTTTTAACCACTGTTGCTTTGCATTTCTTCTCTTCCAGGGAGCATCTGTGCTTTTTGCAGTTTTCAACAGTTAGCATTTTACACAACTGATCTTATTACATATACCTTCTCTCTTTAAGCTGCTGGTGCAACCATGATTGATGCTTTTGGACCTCGACTGGTGTGAATATCTCAGGGTTACTTGTGACTGCAGGCTGGGGTTCAGAAATTAAGTGCTTTGTTGGGGTCCTTTCTGAGAACTGGAGATGGGCCAAGTGTGTCCACTTCACTATGCAGCCATCCATCTCCCTGGAGTTTCATAATAATATCCATCTGTTCTTTAGCTTGCTTACAAGAAAGGATCGTGGGGTTACAGTGGTACCAATTAGCACATCTTGTTGAGACTGTGCTTAAAAATATTCACTGCCCATCTGTGTGGAGAGAAAAATCCATTTCTGTTAATGAGGTTGTTTTCCTTCTGACGCTTGCTGTCTGCAGTACCTAACTTGGTACAATGAGTGTTGGGAGGAAGGGACAGCTTTACAGCAAGTGGACCAGTGTCTAACTTTGAATGGGACTGGCCAGAGTCAACGCTGGAGAGTGAGAGGAAAGTTTGGTATGAAAGAAAGTGGTAGAAAAGCAGGGGAAGTATTTGCAATGTTCCCCCTCCCCACCCCCAAATCCCACAGGGCCTACAATGGTATGGTGCTGTGCTCAGGGTGCGCTATCTAACAGCACTCTGTTAATCACACGCTCACTTCCATCTTGCTGGCCAAAGAGGGACCACAAAGGGTGGTTTTGCAGAGCACAAGCACTGCACTGACTGCAAATTGGGGTCTGCTTCTCTTTACAGAGGTCCTTAAAGGTCTCATGGCAGGAGTGCCAGCCCTTCCCCACAGCTGCTGACTCCAACTCCATTGTGCTTGGGTGCTGTATCTGGGATCATCTTTTACTCTCCCTGACAATGGCAGACAACAGAAAGCAGCAGAGATGTGAAGAATTTGGCTGCTCTCTCATTTGAGGGCGGCTTTGGTCGTCAGGCCAAATTCAAGAAAATGGCTGGCATTGGAGTACTTGTAAATCCCTGCATAAGCAGAGAGGTTGAGGGGGGTAGCCACTGGAGAGGAGAACAATGAGAAGCTCTCCACCGTCCCTCTGCCACCCCCAGCAAGGCGCCCCCTCCAAGAGCCACAGTTTTAAATTAATCCCCTGTTGACTTCCTTCTCAGAGCTGGCACTTTTCCTCCAGCAGCAATGAAGCGCTGCGAAAGGCACTTACTGTGTCTCCCACAACTCCCTGGAACACCTGGGATTTGACTTCCTAACCATGTCTGCATGCTGGGTTGGGCTTGCTGCTGGTGCCGCAGCGGGGAGAAATGCAAAGCAGCCGTGGATATAGAGACACTTGAGAGAAACAGCAGGCGGGAAACCATGCTTGGCTCTGTGGTCCACATATGCCGGCCAGAAAATTAACCGTAAGCTTGGCCTATGTTATGCATAGGTCTCTGTCGCAGCCTCAAAAGGCAATACCCCCTCTACATAACTCTGGCCTGCTGCGTCCGACTGTCTCTCGGGACAGACAGTGGTCACTAGGGAAGGTGGATGCCGTCTGTGTGTGGTAGCAAGGTCTGACAGTCCGAATAAAACTGAGGGACATCTCCATCACCACATGCAAATGCAGGTAATATTCCCGGATCTCTCTGCACTGCAGCTATGGGACAGTTAGGGAATGCAAAACCATTAGCTTAAGCGAGAGTTAAAAACTGTGCTGTAATGTATTTTTTGGCTATTTATGACTTTGTGTGATCTCAGTGGACTCAGGACTGACACGCTGCAGTCTTAAGTGCTTAGCTTCCTTCAGCAATAACCAGAAGGGAGGTGACAGTACCTGACATTTCATTCCTATGGCTACCCATAATTTTCATCTTAGTGTCATAACATGGCGTTGATGAAAAACGTAACCTGAAGGGAGTTTACTGATGCAAACCAGCAAGTGTGAGGACCTTTCAGTGCAGGCTGGCTTGCATGCAGGGGTTAGCTTGCCCAAGTGCGGGTGAACAGACCATAACCTTCCTCCTAATTGTGAGCCCGGCGAGTCTGGGCTTGCTCTGGGCAGGCTCTAGCAGGAGCAGCGTTCCCCTGTGACACAAGGTGTGACCATCCCTCTCTTCCCTTTGCAGAGCCATTTTCATGAGTCCTGTGGGCCACACAGAGGACAGCTGTGAGACAGGAGTTGGGGCAGAGGGCTGGAAAAGCCGTTAAAGGACATTCAAGGCAGCTTATGTAACTGTTCCCTTTCCATAAGTATATCCACCTACAGAATAGCTGGGATGAGCTTACCAACTCCGTCCGTCACCTTCCCCTGCTCCCTCCTGTCCAGAGGATGAGAAATGCCCAGAAGTACCCTAAAAGAATGTGTATGCCTTCGCTTTACTCCAGCAACCCATACAATAAATCCCGTGAAGCTCAGTGTCTAGAGTGCTGGAAAACTGTACCCTGGCTAGACAAGATTTCTGTAAAGAAAAAAGCTGTCCAGCCACAGAGCAGATAGTGAAAAGGCTAAGCTTTGCCCAGCCAAACACTCCTCACCCCATCCATGCTTAAAGAAGCTTGGCCAGGTTCACTGAGAAACACAGCAGGCCATGTTTGGAAGGCCAAGGCACTGAGGGATATCCAAACGTTAATATCTGGGCAGCCAAGGTTTTCTGCTTATGCAGCAGCTATGTAGGAAGTCCTAACACCTCTGACTAGGTGCTAATGGGACACTGAAGGTGTTTCTAGCAATGTCAATACCGCCTTGCCAAGCATTTTGAAGCATGAGTCACCTCTTCCCAAATCATGACACTGGCTTGCAAGTTATTAATATTTATTTTCTGACTGAAAGCAGGAATAACCTGCCTTTATTTCCAAACCTTTGAATTGGTAGGGTTAATTCAAATGATGCTTATCAAATTTCCTCTGCATGCATGAAAACTTTGGTTTATTGTCTTTGTGTTGCTTTCCCTGCTTTGAAATTAAAATAAAACTGTGATTTTTTTTCTTTCAACACACAGATCCAAATCTGGGAGGGCCTGAATCTCATCAGCAGTTAGGATATTTACCATAAAACCACAAGGATTTGCACTGGTTATTGAGCAGCCATATGCTCGGCTCAGTGCAGTGCCCTTTTGCACCTCTGACCAAGCTGCCTATCTGTCCACTTTAAAGCTCTCCCTGCTGGCAAGAGTTTACATTAGCTCAGATACAGCGAGGACATCAGATTTATTCTCTATTTGCCCTTTTCAGTATTCTCAAATAAAATTTGTCTAGCATGATAGATACAGTTGCTAGTGGTGTCTAAAAAACTCATAACTGAGGGTGCAATGAGCCAAGATGAAAGCAGATCTCCAATCAACCCTATGAACGGCTGTATGCTGGAAGATGCTCTTGGAGAGTCATTCTGCAAGATTCTGGTTTCTCTTCACTTTTACCCTTTGCTTACAGGGGAAGGACAGAAGAACTGCTTAGCTTTTCACCTAAAAATGCTTATTGCCTAAAACCTCCATGCTTTCCTCTTGACAATGAGAGAAAAAAAGCTGTCCTACACCCTCTTCATCTTGTCTTGGCAGCTGCAGGATTGTGTTTCTGCGGTGCAGGCCTGGAGCACAAGGTTTGATGAGGCTGGGTGTGCTGCAGCCCACCAAGGGCTAGAGCAGAGCAATCAGGGGGTCATAAATCCTATTTTGAGTAGTGCACTGTGTACCTGAAGCACCCTTGGTTGGCTGGTGGTGGTGGGCAAAAACACTGAGCCAGTAACCTTTCTCAGGGCATGCTCTGATGGGTGATGGATGGGATGAAGGGCTCTTTGGAGGCTCCCACTGTTGCCCAAAAGCTTGTGAAGCCTCCAGGAGGAAACGCAAGGCAAGGGGAGACACTTTGGGGGAAGCACAGAGCTCTGGCGGCTCACAGATTTCTGCTTAACTACCAAGGATGCGAAGCATTGGTTGAGGAGGCTTTGCGTGCAAGAGGAGGGAAGTGCCCTTTCGCACCTTCCCAACCTGCTCGTGGTTGCATAAGCCTGAAAGCGCAGAGCCTGAGGTTGCCATGCCAACTTGTGTCCCTAATTCCTCCCATCCATCTCCACGTCTGAACAATGCTATGGGCCTGAAGGAGCGAGAGCCCACCCTGGAATGATCCACCAGTGGCAAAAGCTTTGCTCCATCGGTGGAGCAGGCTGAAGGACTCCGGCAGTTATGTGTACCCATGGCCCTGGTGCCACCGACGAGGGACTGCACCAGAGTGACTGATTCACAGCACTTCTGCTTTGTTATCCTGAGTGCTTTACCTTTCCTACTGAATTTGGTTTCCAGTCCTCACTGGCAGCACTGAGCCTGTGCTGTCACTCATCAAAGGAACCGCAAGTGCGGCATGAATCTGTGTGCCTGGTTTCCTTTCTGTAGCATTAAAATAGCGTAAAGTGCCTTTCAAAGACATTGAGAAGGAGGAATCGCTATTTCCGGGTGCTTACATAAACTGTCTTCAAGTGCAAAAGTGAAAAACACTGAACTCCTTATGTTCTTCCCCTTCCCCCTCCCTCAAGAAGGGCACTATATGGAATTATACTGTATGGTAGAAGGGTCAAATCCTTGAGAGAGAACAGAAATGCAAGGTGGCTTAGGTTTGCACTGCATGGAAGAGGCTCACAGATGAAGCAGCTGTGAGTTTTTGCATCCTATCCTAATAAGCAGTGATTTCCAGCAATGAACACATTCTTATGGTTATCCCCTTCCCTTTCTTTGTTTAACCTGCCACATAAATCACAGACCCTTTTCTCTACACTCCAGCGCTCTCAGGAATGGGAATCCTGATGGGTTCGTTTGTCAGTAATTAAATTTGTCCCTTCTGTTCATTTCACAGACGCAGCTGCCCTCTGCTTCGAAACAAAGTGTGGGTCAGAGCCAATGGGTGCCTTTAATAATCTGGTAGTCTCATCCGGTGCTGAAGACGGAAAGTTTTCTTGCTAATTGGACTGTTGTGAGATAATCTGAAGAGGAACAAGCTCCTCTGGACAGAGGGAGGCTGGGAGCACAGAAAGTCATAGAGAAGGTAGTGGATAAATTTATGCTCCTGTACATGTCCTCCCAGCCTTCAGCCAGAACAAACGCATAGAAAATGCCTCAGGTCTGATTTCCTTTGACTCAGCAGCTTGCTTTGTCATTTACACCAGCGTAAAAACCACTTTGATAGGCTTTCATATCAGAATGATAGCTTTTTACATTGCTAAACCTGGGGTGCCATGCTAGCACAGCCTGAGCAGAGGAAACAGGCTGGTGGCAAGGAAAAACTGTTGCTGCCCTACGGCTTCTGCTGGGCAGGGCACTGGGGAGGAGGATCAGGGTGGATCACTCCATCCTTGAAATCTCATCCCTGAGGAGACAAGCAGCAGCACTGCTGCCTCCGTATGCAGAAGAACTGCTTGTAGCTGTCACTGAAAAATCTGAATTTTCCCAACTCTGGATCATCAGACAGATTTGCAGGCAGACGAACTAGGCTGGTTCAGGAAAATTCTCCAATCTCACATTAACTAAAGGGACCTGTTCAAATTTGGCCCCTGTCAGTAAATACGTGCAACTACAGAAGCTTTAGTCAGAGCTCTGATTTTTTAGTTAAAAAATAAGATGATAGTCATTTCTGCTGCAGAGAAAAGCCTGACCCTGCAGCACCCTTGAGGACTTCTTTCCTGTTATCTAGTTTATTTTAATCTTGCAGTTTTTAAGCCCGTTTCATGATCCTGAGGACCTGGCGTATATTTGTGGAAAGATTGTAGCAGGCAACACTGTCTTCTAAAAACTGGACCAAAGCACCTTTGTCCTCTGGTTCCTTTCAAGGACGCAGATAAGGTTATTGACATGTCCATCAACTATACTTCCCTGGAAGGTTTTGGTACTCTGCAGCAAGTGTTTGTTATACACACACCTCTGTGTGCTGTGTCACCTCCTGGCCATACAGCTGATGGCCAGGATTGGGGACGAGGAGATGAGGACTCTATTTCCAGTCCTGTAGCCTGCAGACTACTATTTGTGTGGCCCTTTGCAGGCAGATACAGCTCATTCTGCTCATACTCTGAACTGGCCAAAAGCTATACAGTCTCTCAACAGCACCGATTAACTCATGCTCAACAGCTCATTAGCGGTGGCTGCTCAGTTTCAGTTAGTTTGGAGTGTGGGAAGAGGGAGCTCACATCTGGAGAGGCTCACCCTGAGTCACCTGGGACTAATTGCTTAAGACCTGTATGAACATTTAGGTTTTCCATCTGTAAACTGCTAAAATATTTATGTTCCTGCTCCACAGGAGGGACTAAGCCTAGCTTCCTAGATATTTGCAGATTGTGTGGAGATATTAGCAAAAAAGTTACACTAAGAGTACATAGTATTACCATTATTATTATAATGGATTTCACTTTGGATCTTGAGTACATGATTGCAGTCCTCTGAGAGGGGGAAACAGAACAAGAACAAAAAGAAATATAAAAGAACGATCTGTCATTCTCACCTGATCTTCCCTCTGGAATGATTCCCGTTCACTGGCTTCCTTTGATTATAAATAAAGGTGTATAATATCTCTCAAATCAAAGGCATGAAGCATTTTGCAATCCCCTAAAACTTCCTTATTTTCTTAATGAAAGGAACAGTAGAAGAAGAACAAGGGCTGTAATTGCCCAGGTTCTAGCATGGGACTAGTCCTTTACATAGAGAACAGCGCAGATACAATTAACCCAGTATAAGGACACGGTGCCCTAATTCACACTGATCATCACCATGTTGCTGTTGTTCTTCTTCAAAGTAACCACAGTGAAACCAAGTGCTAAATAAAACCTGCACAGAATCATGCAGATGTAGAGCTAGAGCCACCATGAAGCTTCAGGGTGCCAACCCAAGAAGATCACTTAGTAGTAAGTAGCTTCAGTGTTCAGGATCTGGCTCCAGAAAGACAAGAAAGACAACCAAGGGAATCATTTGAGCGATGAGCTCAAGGTTGTGCAGTCCACCCACACGGCTTCAGGAGCAGCAGTGGATTTAGAGAAGCTTGTCTCCCAGGCATAAAAAGACGGAGGTGTTGGCAGAGTTGTGCTAGAAAGATGTACCTGTAAAGATCATCAGGTTTTATGGGTGAATTTTGCCCGGTTTTCTGGAGGCATAGGTGTAGGTGGAAAGTGTCGGTGGAGTATTAATGAATGTGAGAAATCAGATCCTTAGAGAAGCAATTTTTTGCACTCTACAGCTAGCAAGGCAAGGAGGGCTTCTGAATGGGAGCATTACTCCCATATATAGTGGCCAGACCCAGACTTGTAACTGCTGCTTCTTAACAGAGACCAAAACAGAATAGCTGCTCGCAGGCAGCATCATGTGTGCTGCAGAGCACTCTGGCTTGACAGTCTCTCTCTTCATGCATTTTTCATATATCTCCTCTTGTTCTTATGCCATTTTTTTTGTCTTTGTTTTCTGCTGTGTCTAATGAGTCTTCATTGGGCTTTTGGTCAGAGATTTTTCTGTGAAGACTTACAGGGCTCTCCTTCCCAGTCCTCTTCATCTTCTCCCCACTCCTCCTTCCCCTCTGCTCTCCCTAGTTGTTCATATTCCCATCACAGGTAAAAATCTTCCAGAGACAATCATCATCCCTGGTAAGAGGGTGAGAACTGATGGTAAAAGAGGACAAGTAAGGGCATATCTTGGGGATCCCAGTAACAGCAGTGAGGACAGAGCTACAGAGATGGCCCAAAAGGGATCATCTCCCTCTTTCTCTTCTGGAAGCGTTGGGATGACATCATCCAGAGGAGAGCTTTGGGGGCCCGTTTGGATGAACCCCTTCCTACCAGCAGCATTCAGCAGGAGAAATGTGCATTGGCTCCCTCCCAGGTGTGCCATTATCTGCCTGGACACAGGGCCTGGGAGCAGGTAGGGAAATGGGATGCTGATCAGAGACTGAAAGTCATGATGTATACCTTCGCCCACTCCTTCCTGAAAGGCTGACACAGCACTCTGTACTCACTGTCAGGTGAGCACATGACTTGTCCTTCCACTCCAGCAGGATCAGAGGCTACATGGATGGATGTGGCAGGGGTCACTTTTCCTCTGTCGGAGCCTGGGAGACTAAATCAAACCCCCTTGGTATTCACTGAGGGTAAAAAAATTAATTGTACACTTTGGGGTATTTTCCTCATGTTCTACCCTGAAGCTTTTTTTTTAAGCTTTAATTTTGCTTCTTAGTAATTTTTCAGAGATGGGGAGAGTTTTAAAAAGTTTCAACAATGGAATGAAAATGAAAGGCTGCACGCGGGTCTGGCGAGGAAATCTGGACATGCTGTGTCAGAGGCAAAAGGAAAAGAGGGGAAATAGAAATGCAGCATTTTCTAAAAAGCATTTCATTAAAATGTAATTTAAAAAATGATTCACAGCAAATAAGAGGTGACTTAGATATTTCTCATAGCAAAGCAATGCTTTTCCATTTTGCATGGATCTCAGTAAATATTGTTAACCCATTTTCCACCCTGAGACACGGAGAAATTATGGTCTTACACAAATTCTGTGACAAGACCAGGAATATAAGTCAGACCACCATTTTCTCAAATGTATGCCTTCTCCAGCTGTATCCCAAGTACTACCGTTCTCACTTGTAACTGATGATTATTACTTATTTTCCCAGTCACTGTAACACCCCCGTAGAGCCTTTCACTGAGTTTAAATGCCTGGGCAGTACAGGTAACGCAGGGGCAGTAATGCTTGTGGTTACCAATCTACTTGCTGTTTAGAATATGATTTGGTACCTGCAGTTTACCGACTCCCGAACACTAGCTTTTCAGGATTACTTGAAGGGAGGGGCACCAAGCAGGAGAAACAAATGTGGGAGGGAGGGAGGGAAGGTGAGGGAGTGGAAAAATGAGCCTGCTTTACTGAATAATGAGGGAAGTGAAAATGAATGGGGAAAGAGAGAGAAAAGCTGGTTTAAATATTTAATCTCTGTTGCATTTGCCTTTGAAGAGGAGACAAAAGCCTTGGAACATCTTTTGTCTTGAACTAATTCTGACCAGAGCTGAACAGTGTGATTGTCACTTCTGTCATTTGCCTTAAGGTGGAGAGAAACAGATTGGTCCTGCTGCATCAGCCCAGCACATCAGTCTGTGTCTCCAGCTGTGGACAGCACCTGGAGCTGCAGAAGGTATAAATTACTCATTGCAGTGACACTTCTGCCCCACAAGCCCATGCTGACCAGGATCCTGATGCCAGGGTGGTCAGTGTGTGTGCGCGCCACCTGGGAGCTGCACATTTCTTCAGAGAGGAGGAAACTCCTCTGATGGGTCTGGGGAGCAGTTGCTCACTTGCATGTCCCACGATACAGCAGGTGACTTCACCTGTGGTCTTCACCACTGTTTGGAGCCAAGAGATTGCCACAACACAACAGCAGTATTTTCCCCTTGTCTCTCACAGTGGACATCCAGACTTGAGGACTGCACCACAAGCCATGGCCAGTGTCACCCAGTAAGGTAGGCACAGGCTTCGTAGCGGTGGCCCTTCTCTGCAGCCACAGTCTGTCATCCTCTCAGGCAGCCTTAGCCAGAGAAAAACCTCTTTCAGCCTTTCTTTATAGACTGGAGGAGTAGGAGGGGTAAATGCCTCTGGAGAGTAATTCATTGAAAGCCTGGCTTTTAAATTGGTAAATATCTTTAAGCTCTAAGAAAGGCTGATGGTGTCTGACTAACCAGAGGAAACTGCTGAGACTGGGAACTTTTTGTCTTGTTTTGGCAGTGGCTTTGTCTCCCTGATCCACTTATTCCCTTTATAACCCTAAAAGCAAAGAGGTGCTATCATCCCTACTTCTTGGACTGGGGCAGGTATAAAGTGACCTCCACCAGAGCCCCTCAGGATGTTATTGGAAAAGCAAGGAATTTTGAGCTCTGGTCTCCTGAGCCCTGAGGAAAGGCATGAAAGCACAGCTTTTTGTCAACTCCCGAACTGGGAACATACCAAAAAAAAAAAAGGCAAAAAACCCAACCCAAAAAGCTAGAGCAACTTCTCTCGAGCCTCTGAAGGCTCGTCGTTAGCAATTATCTTTCAAAGGCTTACTTCAAAAGTAATTTATTATTTTATTAACTGTTTGCTGAGAGATCAAATAATTCCAAGGTGCCTAGTCAAGTATGTTCCTAATTAATTTTGATGGGAAGTTGACTGGCTAGTTTAAATGCTGGAGAAAACAGCTGAGTGGGAGTTTGGGCTTGGTGAAGCCAGCTAGGCAAGAGTTTTACATTTGGTTTACAAAAGAGCTTGAGTAGGCTGAGATTCCAGGCTGATGAGAAGGTCTCCACCATGACTACACTCTCTCTTTTTTGGCAGAGAACTCATACAGTTGATGTGTGAGCTATTAAGAATGAAAGAGGAGTTTGTTCTCTGTAGTACTACAGGACTTGACTTCTTTGCTGATTTTTGCAGCAGTTCCTCCTGTAGTAACAATACCTCTGGTCACCTCTGTTTGGATCCCAGCTACACAAATTGTTGACCAGACATCAAAGATGGCAGCTTTTGGTCCAAGTTTGATCTGAACCAATGACTTGGCAATGGAAAGCTTCATATCTTATTTCAAAAATTTGTCTGAGCCATAAAAATACTCCTTTACCTTTTGCCAAGAGAAAAGACTCAGGAGCTGGCAAAGGAGTCCTGGTACTGTGGTCTGAAAAGAGGCGAGTTCAGGTCATGACCCATTACCAATTCACTACCCGGGAAGAAGCCAGTGGGGTTTCAGTGGTGCTGTGCCAAGCCGTGCTCTTCCTTCCCAAATTTAAAGTTGTCTGTATTAGGAGGAAGCCAGGAGCTGCTGCTTCCCAAATTCCATCAGCGGTGTTTTGCCTTTGTGTTAGCCTGAAAGCCCCAAATACAACTCCTGCTCAGGCCTGACCATAGTGGGAGCTACTGCTTCTCGTAGACGGTTACAGTAGGACCCAGCTCGTAGCTGTGCAGTGGCCTTCAAAGTCCGTCCGTGTGCCTGCAACAGCGATGGCACCTTCCTCAAGGGCTGCTGATGGCTGCTGTGCTGTGCCAGGAGCACAGGAGAAGGAGGGAAGCATTACTCTATGGGTGAAACCAGAAACCTCCTCATGCTCAGAGGTGAAGGAGGAGAAAAAACAAAGCATCTCAGGAATTCCTCAAAAGCTGCAGGAATTGTTGGGGGGGTTCTGCAGGTGAAACAGACAAGGTAGTTGGAGGAATCTTTGTGTTCAACAAAGAGTAAATTCGCTCAAAGGAAAAGAGAGAATTGTGGGAAACTATATTCGTATTTGGGAGATCGTGCCTCTCTTCCATTTTCTTATTGTCAAAATATCTTGAAAATCTCAAAGTGCTTTTCTTCCTCTTTTTTTTTTTTTCCTTCTGATTAGGAGTTTTAAGCGGGAATGCTGAAATATTCATTTCAAAGCTTTCAAAATCCGTCTTTTTGGCATATTTTAAAATAGACTTGTAGATCTAAACTATTACTTCAGCTCAAAAAGGAGAAAAAATAGAGTCACTAAACAGTGACATAAACTGCAAGCGTGATTTTTCACATGGGGCTGAACAAACTCCTTGAATTCACTCTAATTTTTCTTTGTTTCTCTTCTTTTTCTGACCCTCGGTCCCCCACACTTTCAGTTTGTTTGACATTTTTTAAACATTTTTATTACCCAGCTCTGGTTTAGTTTTTCATTTATTTAAATATTAATGAAAGCACAGCAGTTCCACTGTTCTTATTCTTAAGTACATTATTCTTATTTCTTAATCAAACCAACCAGCAATCCTAACGTAACATTTTCGAGGTTGAGAAAACAAGAGAAAGTATCCCATACAGCAAAAGAATTACAGGAATTACAGACAGAAAGCCCCTACTTAGGAAATGAATCAGACCGCTTCTGTCTAGCAGAAAAGATCAGCATGGAAGTATAGAGCCTTTAGAAACAGCTTATGAATTTACAGCTTGCAAAGTGAGTGAAGCCTGTGTGTCTCGCACACATATGCTAACTCATTCCTCACACATGCACACATACAGGTCTCTGGTGGAAAGAAGGGGCAAGTGCAGCCTGCAATGCATATGAACTTTCTGTTTAGAGGAAAAAAGAAAAGATTTTTTTTTCAATAGGCACAAAATCCCACCCCCTCAGCACCCCTCCTTCCCCTGTGTCTGACACTGACTTCAAGGGAGGAGTTGAGCCAATTATCTGTGAGTCCTACAGAACGAAAATCTGCAATTTGCCAGTAGTTGTGAGAGCGAGAGGGAGAAAGGCAGGGAAGGAAGAAGAAAGACTTAATTGGCGAATGTAAAGAAAGGCCCCCTCTGTCCTGGAAAGAGAATATTTTAAAGAAAATCTCAGACCAGAAGAAAAGAAGCTCGGGGAGGGGGGGAGGGCAGTTGTGCCAGGCAGGCAAGACCTGGGCAAGCATAGGTTCACCATAGACAACTTCGATGTCTCCACTGATTTTTCCCCATAGGATCTGAGGTGGCGTAGAAGCAGGGTGGGCCAGCTGGATGCACCCACGACCCTGCACGACTAGGTGTCGCTCCAGAGACCCTTTCCCCCCAGCAGAGCCTACGAAGCGCAACTTGCAAGAAAAGCCAGTGGGAGTGGGAGAGACTCTTCCTCTCCTTCTCTCGAACTGAGGCTGTGAGGAGAAGAGCTCATCTCACCCAAGGGAAAAGCTACCACTGGTTCCGAGACCCTTCTTTAGCTCATGTCGGTCGCCTGATTCAGTACTTACCACTCATGGGGGAATGCCCCCTGGAGCACTGCAGTCCTTCCCAATCCTGCTAAGTCCCCAGGAAATACTGGTGAAGAACTGAGCCCAGAGCGAGCAACGTGGGATCCACAGAACAACAGCCTTTTACAGCAGCAGCCGCCACTGATTAAAATTATCAGCTTCATCAGACTGCACCAAGACCCAGGACTGCTTCTCCAAGGAAAGAGAGGTAAGAAAGCAGCATGGAGTTCGGGATGAAAGTAGGAAACAAACGTCCCACAGGAGTGATTGTGGTGTGCATGAAAATTACAGGGATACTAGTAGTGATTAACAAGTGACAGGTCTGTTATACACGATCCAGTTTGTGTCTGTCTGTGTGCTTTTTAGCTGGATGCAATGAATTACGTTGGGATGGCAAACAGAGACACAAACAGTAGCTGAAGACTGAGGAGTGCAAGGGAGCGAGTTCAGAAGTCTGTTCATGGGTGGGGAGTGGTAGGGAGCACGCACCCTGATGGGAGGCTGGAGATGGGAGAATGGAAAATAAAGGTGCAAAAGCTCTAGGCAGGTTGAATGAAGAATGTCTTCCTTAGATAGCTCTCTCCAAGCGCTCGAGATCAAATTTGTCAGCACCTCACTGGAATTCAGACAAGTGCTCTTCAGAGCATGCAAAAGCAGGTGCGTTGTCACTCCGTTGTCTGCCTATGAAACAAGCAGTGAAAGAATAAGATGACACAGGGAGAAATGGGGTTTAATGTTGATTTTGGATAGCTGCTTCGGCTCTCTCCAGGCATATGAGCCTTTCCCTTTATTAAGTGGAGATAATACTCATTGCCCACATTTCTATGACATTTTGAAATCCCTGTGCTGTACTGATATAAAATACTTATGTAAAGTTTCTAGCATCAAGCCAGTGCCTAAAGCAGAAGGTACTATTGGGAATTAATCTATGCTTAAGCATTTAATAAACTGGAATGAGAAGATGTAGATTAAAGCCAGCTGGAGGTTGTTTGTCTCCTCATTCTCTTCTGATTGATTTTGCTTTATTTAGTACATGAACATGTGGTCTCTTTCTGTTTCCTTTCTTCTGCCTGTAATCTTTTTCAACGTATGAGTCCCTGTGCTCCCTTTCACCCCTGGGTGTGAAGGCTGAAGTTTCCTTCCTTTTCTGAGGAGGAAATAAGACAGATTGTATTGAACTGGAATAAAAATGGAGATGGGATAAGAAGAGAGAGCACAAAACACAAATAACAAGCTCCCAGTTCAACAGCACAGTCTGAGTCAGATTTGCAGCAGAGGTGATGAGATGAGTAGCAACTCTATGAATCAAAGTGCTGAAAAGCATCTTTTGACTTCATGTGAAATGAAATGCAGTTAGGTAAGCCCAAGAGTCCTCTTCACTGAATGCCTTGACAGGTGGAACAAGGACATAATGAAGTGACTATTTAATACATTAAAACCTGCATGTCCTTACACCTCCTCTTCCCCTTCAACGCATCTACATCCTTGGGACAAAGCATCCTGAAATGAGCACGTGTCCGCACATAGGATTTTGCCTTTGATGGGGGTGGGAGGCAGTATGATTTAACAGCCAGAGATGCAAGGGTGAGCAAAGCGGGGAAGGATAAAGGGTTTGCAAGGTCGGAGTCCTGGAATCAGCTCACGCTTCCCATTTGTTTCACCTTGGGTGATTACTTGGCTTCCCTGTGCCTCACTCTCCCAGTCTGCAGGTAGCTGTGGCAGCAATTCCTTCTCCAAGCTGTTCAGTGTACAGTGGCATTAGCTGATGTCCAAAGCAGTGGAATCCATTTCAAGGTGGAGGACAGAAGTGCCTCTTGCACTAAAAGTGAAAAAATAACCTCCCAAGCAGCTGCAGTAACACAGTCCACTTCCTTTGCTGTGTGATGGGAGTTTCTCTAGTCACCAGCAGCTTGGTGGTTACCTGCCAGTCAGCAATATAATTTGTAGGGTTTTGGCTTGTAAAGCTGCTGGCCAGGATCTGGTCCCCCAGCGTGCATGTTCTGTACAGGACATATAAGGCATTTGCTTAAAAAGCGTAACTGTGCTCGGTCCCAGATGCTGCCGCACCAAGTTGTATGAAACTGATCTTCAGCAAGCGTGAACCAACACAGCTCACTTGCCCTCACGCAGCTACAGTGGTCCATCCCAGCCTGAAGAGCTGACTCATTGCTAAATACTGAACCTAGGCTGTAGAGAAGTTTGTAGTTTTTCTCACAAAATCTATCTTCCTGCTTTTCTTTGCCAGCTAAACAAAGCCTAAGAGGGTGAAAGGAAGCATCCCATTTGTCTACCTATGGATACCAAATGCTATTGGACTGGCTATGTAGGAAAGGGCAGAGACAGTATATTTGGCAATGTTGTTTCAGAGATTGAATTTGGTGTTTCTACAGTGTTGGAGATGGGTCCTCTTCTAAATGAAACACAGAATCCAGTCCAAGTACCAGGTGTGCTCCTTGCTGTCTTTCCCGCCACAGTAATCCCAACAGTACCACAACTCTGCATGTGTGTGTCTGTCCAAAGTCATGCTCTGACATTACTGTCTGGATCTAATATTACACTGTCCTGCCTGCTGAATGTAATTCAGAGTGGAAGCTACTCTGAGGAAAGCATTGCATTTTCTTCTGTGCTTTAGATAGGGCTGAATGGGCTGTTGGCGTGCAGCAAATTATAGCAATAAAAATAAATAGTAGTGTTTTGCTGTTGCCTTGGGCTATAGCACAGTGCTTGTAATGATGCTGGATCATAATTCCAGAGACGTCTTTATTTAGCAGCGACCATATCTTCACTGCTGCTTTGGTGCTTAGCACATGTTAAACAAAGTAAAAGATTTTAAGCTTTTGACTGAGATGTCAGCTACATAAACGCTTAGGAGATGAAATTCACTTGAGGGAAAGATAGGAATTCAGATCTGGACCCAGAAATGATCTTTGAATGTACATAAAGTACTTGCGTTGTAATCTAAAATAAACAACACCTAAGTTAAATAAACATCATAGTGGGAACTTGATTATTCTTTAATAAAATCCTAGTAACCAAAATAAACTCTGTCAAAAATGTGCCTTTTTTGCTCTAACAATTAGCTTTCCCCACACAGGGGTTATGTTTTTCCTTTCAGCACACAATTCATTTGAACTGGTACATGAAAAATGTCTGAGCAACACTTTTTTCTTTTTTTTTCCTATCAAAGTATCTGAGTGCTATGTCAAAATGCGACCTCCAAGGTTTCCAGACTCACTTTAGTTGCCAGGGATTGGAAATCTTGTCTAATAGCTATTTAAGATGGCTGTCCTTCATCTTTTGTCCTGCTTGTACTTAGCACCCACAAAGACTGAGGCACCCGCAACAGCTGTGTATGTATAACGACTGAAACTCTTATGAAATCTACATTTCTGTAGCTCCAGCCATTGCCAGCCATTCTGCTGCAATGCTGATAGTTTGTCCATAGGGAGTTCCCACACCATCAGTCCAATCAGCAAGATTAAAATCTGATTTCTAAAAGGTTACTGAGGGCACATATCTTAGAATTTATCATCAGCCAGTGCTATTTTGTGGCTTAAACTTGCATTGGCAATGAAGGTTGTATGGACCAGATATTTAAAGTTACTGAGATGTCTAGCTTCCACTGATGTCAAGCATGATTCTTGTTTCTGTCTGACTTTTGGCTGATCTCAGAAAATGGGTATTGTACACAGCTCCTATTTAGGCAACCAAGCGAAGTGGTCTAGATCCTAATGGCAGCGGCATCGGATGCAGTATATTGGGAAATTTGACCTCAGTGTTTATGTATCTAAATGAGAACCAAGTTCTACTGAAAAATCTCGAAATGTCTGAGTGACGCAGATGGTGGGAAGGAACCTGGTGTCTAAGTTGAAGCACAGCTGATAAAATTAGCCCTTAATGTTTAAATGAAATAGCAAATTACAGTTCAAAACCATGCTATTTCACTGTAAATGCTTTCACTTCTATATGACTTTAAAAGAAGAAAGAAAAAAAAAGAAAAGAAAAAAAACCCCAAACAACAAAAGCCCCTCTGCTCCCTGGAAACGAAACTGAAAAAATTAAGCCATTTCCAGTGAAAAGATTTCTGTATGAACCATTGATCTACTAATCAGGACTGTGCTCCAGAGCACTCTTTGACAAGCTTGTGATAAGGAGCTGCCCTACTCCACCTCCATCTAGTTTCTGGTCTTTCCCTCAACTCTGCTATTTCTTTTTTCAGGACTAAGCGATGATGAAGACCATGTCCGGTGGAAACTGCACCCTGAATGTGCCAGCCAAGAACTCATACCGGATGGTAGTGCTGGGAGCCTCCAGGGTGGGGAAAAGTTCCATTGTCTCACGCTTTCTCAATGGCCGGTTTGAGGATCAGTACACTCCCACCATTGAGGATTTTCACCGCAAGGTCTACAACATCCGGGGAGACATGTATCAGCTGGACATCCTGGACACCTCTGGCAATCACCCTTTCCCTGCCATGAGGAGGCTTTCCATCCTGACAGGTGAGAAAGTTGGGGAAAGTTTGCAGGTGGGGAATGGTGGGTGAAAGACCATAATGATAGACATTGGACTGAAAACTGTAGCCTGAGATGGCTGTTTCTCAGGGGTAAGATGCATTTGGGAGGAAGCTAAAGGGACTACATAATTTGGTTGCAAGATGCACTTCTCTAGAGAGATATTCCCTGGCCAGGATGGTACAGGCACTACAGGCGCATTAGCCACAAAGGAGGAGTCCACTGGGTGTAAGTCTGAAATTGAGATTTCCCCCTAGTTTAATTTTGTCCTACCTTCCCCTCCTGCTCCATATTTTTTATTGCAGTCACAAATGAATGGATGACTGAAATCTCATGGGCATAAAGAGCAGCAAGGGACAAAGTGAGCATGCCATTATAAGACACAAGCAGTAAAAAACAAATGTAAAACACACAGAAAGGGAATTCAAATTCAAACCAAGAAAATCTCAAAGATTTCTTTTTCCTAAAATTTCCAACCTGATTCCATTGATTTTATATTCCATTAAAAAGACAGGTCTACTTTTACCCTTTCTCTTTAGTCTATGGTTAATCAAATCAGTTGAAGAGGAAAAATGGAAAATGGTGGGCTCATTTTTTATGTTCTCATTGTCAAGCAGTTCCTGTCACGAGCTAAAATGTATTCTCTAACTATGAAAGTGACAGTGGTGATATATTCAGCCACAGCTCACAACAAACCTACTTTCTGGATTTGCTATCTACCCTCATAGCTAGCCAGTGAAACATGATGTTCACATCTGACCAGGCTAGCATCCACATTTAGTGAGGTCCTAGGGACAGTTTCTGGGATGCGGATGTGAGCTTTTGTCCCCAAAAGCTCTCTTAGCACGTTCCACATGAATGTCATTCAACAGGCAACGATTTGCGTTATTTTATATTTGCAAAAGGAATTGTAAGTCAGGAAATGTCAAAAGGAAATGCCAGGGGATCTGTGTCACTTATGTATTTCTTTTTTTACATGGTCTGTTTCTCTTGAGCAAATGAAATGACAACAGAGCACTGCACATTGGGAAACCTCTCATTCCTGACTTAGGCATTCGGGACTGACAACTTGCAAATCTTCAGTTCAGGTGTTGTTCATTGTGTTGTATAATCAAAAGGCCAAGGCTGAGTGGCTACTAGCTCTCCATTCTTCCTGGTGTCAGAACAGGCTCTGCTTTACACAGAGATACAAACAAAAGGAAAAAAAATAAAAAAAAAAAAGATAAGCAATGCAGCAGAACTGAGATACAAACATGTTTACAAAAGAGAGTACAGATGGGCAATAACTTGCAAGGCCAATGCAACCTAGGAGCACACAATCGGATATGGCTTAAGTAACATCATAGCCAAAAGTCTTTTCCATAGCACTACAGAAAGGAGAGAGGAGTTGAATTAGAACTGGAACTGAAGAAGAGCTTGATGAACAGATTGAAAAGGACCAAACAAAAAATATAGGGAAGAGATGACAAATAAACCTATTGCTTTTTGAAAATTAGCTCCTCCATTGCAACCAACAAGCCTTTACAGTATCCTTTTTTAATTGCAGGGGATGTTTTCATCCTGGTATTCAGCTTGGACAACAGAGAATCCTTTGATGAGGTCAAGAGGCTCCAGAAACAGATCCTTGAGGTCAAATCCTGCCTGAAGAACAAGACCAAGGAATCAGCTGACCTCCCCATGGTAATCTGCGGCAACAAAAATGACCACAGTGAAATCTTCCGCAAGGTGCGCTCAGATGAAGGTGAGAACCTTGTCTCCAGTGACGAAAACTGCGCTTACTTCGAAGTTTCAGCCAAGAAGAACACCAATGTGGATGAGATGTTCTACGTCCTCTTCAGCATGGCCAAGCTACCTCATGAGATGAGCCCTGCCCTCCACAGGAAAATCTCCATCCAGTACGGTGACACCTTCCAACAGAAATCCTTCCGGATGCGCCGAGTCAAGGACATGGATGCCTACGGCATGATCTCTCCCTTTGCTCGCCGGCCAAGTGTCAACAGTGACCTGAAGTATATCAAATCAAAAGTTCTCAGGGAAGGTCAGTCAAGGGAGAGGGAGAAATGCACGATCCAGTGAAGGGGGCTTGCACTTTTGTCTGAAGTCATCATCCACATGCCGTGCCTTAAAGAAAAACAGTCTGTGGAAGCACTGAATGGGCTCATGGGGCTGATAGAGAAAACCCAATACGGAGAAAGGATTCCTGCAGATTCTGCTGAGTCATGAATGTAAATAACATCATCCTTGTAAATGACTGGGGAAAATCATATGTCTGAGATAGGAGTGCATTTCTCTGTCTTTGTAATGTAGTTCCTCTTCATTCCCCTTCTGGTTTAAAGAATACAGACCTGAGAAGTAAAGAAACCTCATTCTTACAAAGAAAGTGGGTTAAAAATGCACAAAAGGCATTAGCAGTTACCCAGCATGCAGCTCTTGCTAAGAGAGAGGAGGTTACACGTATGTGTGCGTGTATCTCTGTGTGTCTGTGTGCATGCATGTGTGGAGCACTCCTTTAAAAAAATGGGACTTGTGTTTCAAGGGGCAACAGTCTTACTGAGGTTTCCCAGATTGGGAGTGGACTCTGTATACGGATGCATGACTCTAACTTGCTTCTGAGGGGACCTGCATTAAGAAGATCTCTATTTTATGTTTGCTGGGACAGTTATCATTTGACATCAACATGAATGCTGTTTTGTATTATAGATTTTATTTGAGATTTGGGGGTTTTTTTATTGTCTGGGGGTGGGTTCTTAGCAAAATCAGGTGGCAAGTGCATTTGATATCAAAACAGTGTCTACTTTCTAGCAGTGAAAGGTGTTTTTCATCTGTAAAACTATATAATATGTACACTTGTTGAAAGTGAATTAGTTCTGCAAAAAGCCAATACACTTGAATGCTTTACAAGCTTGGTGTGATATGGTCTCTCAAAGCAGCCACTCCAACCCTGAATACCGTAGTACAAATGCCACCCTTCGCCTTGCTGGCCACCGAAGCAATGGTTCCTTCCTCTGCCTGTATCAGCTGGGACTGACCAGATTCATATGTTGTCTGAGACCACTTCAGAGGCAGGATTGGGTTTTCCTTCAAAATCAAGAACTAAACAGTTGTGGAGACAGCTCCGTCATACTTCTTCTGTTAACATGCCTGTAGTCATTTTGTTCATGGTTTTCCCTGTTGTCTGATAAAGGTTGCCTTGATGGAGAACTTTGCACCACAGAAGTCCTTCAGAACAGACACTTTGTGCTGGCTGTCCAAACAGGGCAGAACTGGCTGGCCAGATAAATCTGGGGCCACCCATTCACCTCTTCCCTTTCTCAGCCCACTCCAGGCTTCCTTGTCTTCAGCCCTCTCCCTGTTCTGCTTCTGGCTTTGTTGTGTAATGTGCTCCTGTGCGCCCTCAAAGCCAAATATATTCTCTCAGATGTGAGTTTGCCACTCTCACTGACTGGAATGAGATGTGTGCACACATAACTGTGGGCAAAGCATGGCCCTAAGACTATACCAACAGTAGAGTATATACGTTATATATACCTCAGAACGACCTCTAGATATCTTGTCCCTCCCTGTGCTCAAATTCTGGTTTTGGCTGCATCTGCCTTGCTGTGTCCTGGGCAGAGCTGTGAGCTAGTTCATGCTATAATTTGACAGGAAATGAAGAATGATGGTTATCTGCAAAATTTAGCCTCTGGGACTCAAAATCCCGTAGTCATTTATCAGCTCCACCCTTCACTGGTACTGTATATTGACTGGTAAAATACACTGTTCTTTTTTTCCCGTTACCAGGGCAGCACCTTTCAGACCTTGCTCCCCCTCCCTCTCTATAAATATGTACATCATTTATGATTAAACCGGTTTTATTTATTAGCTGTGTTGCAGTACTTTTTTATTTGTCCAAGAATAGTGAGGAAGGTCCTATTTTTTTGTTGTGCAGGTGCAGCTAGGCAAACGAGTTGTGGGTTGAAAGCCATGATGAGATCTCCAGTAAGTTCTGGAAGACCCTTTTATGTCTTCCAGACAGCAGGAGCTATACATTTGTCTGTTTGGAACAGAACTGTGTCTATACCTACATCTACCTACCTACCTACCTACCTACCTACCTATCTATCTATCTATCTATCTATCTATCTATCTATCTAAACATTGACTTATATGTACAGATATCCTGACAAGCAGAAGCAGACAGTTGTTCCTCCCCATGCTGCCTCCAACACGAGAAGACAACCACTCTGTCCATGTACAGAGCTGGTGTGCTCCTCTCTGGTGCAATTTAATGTGCTCTCTTCAGAGACATCACTGTTGCTCTCAGCAGTCTCTCCATCTCACCATCTGTACCTCTCAACTGTATGAGCCTTGGTCCCCCTGAGCACATGCCTACCTCCCTAAAGATTCTCCACCCCAGTGCATGACTGCTGAATGTACCAGTGATCAAACTCTGGCACTCCTGCCACAGGGACATGGGGGAAGTTAAAGGTAGAGTGAGAAGGGCATGTGCACTGGTCTTTGCTTGGATTAAAGGGCTCCAGGAAGGTAGAGGAGAACTCCTTGCACTATAGCCCATGTGCTGCACTACTGAGCCAATGTCCGCTCTCCCTCACCTACTGGTTAAAGCTGAATTTTTAAAGAGCCTCCATAGTCATCAAGTCTCTGCTGTCGTCTGACAACGCTAACTTTACAATTATTTTCCCTGCTGTTCTTCCATCTCCACAAAAACACCAGCTTTCCTCACCCTTCCATGTCCTCCCATTCCTGCCTTTCCCACCATGGATATGAAGCCATGGGGCACTGAAAAAAAATGTTGCAGTGACAGCAATGGTGCAAGAATAGAGGAGGCTGAAGACCAAGGAGCAGATACTCCCAAAGGTATGCTGGATCCCACAGGAAGGTCAGTGAGCCCCACCTTTAGTGTTCAGTTCGGCCTGTCCATGCTCAGGGTGAGAAACAGGCTGGGAGTGAAGGTGAAGCAGCATCACAGTCACCCGCAGAAACAAATGGCAATAAGCAGGTAATCTTATTAATGTAATCCTAGTCTTCTCCCTGCATTTTGTTACTGATGATAATTGCTTTTGAAGTTAGATTATCATGCTCCCGAGGACATTTATTTTTTTTCGCTTTTATTATATCGTTACAGTCATTCTATTAATATTCATATATTATTTGTGCTCTAGAAGTGCTTACAGCACCTAAACCAGACAGTAGGTGTATCAGTCATTTATTCACAGTTAGCAGCCATTATGTTCTGTAAAAAGGGCTGGGACTGGAAGACAGAGAGCAAGGCTACCTGTCTGCGCAGGGGGCATAAGGTAAGGCAGGAACAGGAAGTGGCACCTTTTTTTTCACTGCTAACTACTGAACGTGTCTGGCTGTAAGACAGAGCAGGGAAGGGCTATTACATGTGTGCAGAAACTGTGAGACCCTGGAAGGTGCAAAGAGCAGACCTACAGACAGGCCTCAGAGGCGGAGGAAAGAAAAATAACTCATTTTCCCCCCTTAAGATTCAAGGGACCTACATAGCACTTACTGTAACCCAAGAAGTCGTGAAAATGCACTGGCCTAAGGGAAGTCTGGAGGAAGAGATCCGTCCAGCAAGGATGCTGCAAGCCAGCGTACCCTTATTTAGTCTTACCTAGCAGAATTAAGTTTCTATGTTCCAATAGCTACCTTGCCCTATACTGCAGCATATAAAACCTAGCATTAGTGATCCAAAGCCTCACTGATGGTTTTTGTGTACTTACTTCCAGGAGAATGAGCAGGGACATATACCTGACTTAGGATCAACCACAGCCCTGGAACAAGACATGGCTGAGATTTATTTTGTACCTTGCTCTACACAGCAAGAAAGTCCTTGTCCTGAAGAAATTACAAGTCAACACATTATAGGGCTTACTATAAATAATAACAAAAATCTAATTAAGCCACAGGGTCAGTACAAATCAGGAAGGAAATAGTGGTCATGGTGAATTAAGTAAAAAATAAACTGAGGGTGGGAAAGGCAGAGCAAAAGCCTGTTTTTACATTCAGAGGACTAAATTAGCCTTCTGTTCTGAAGGATCCCCAGGAGGACTACTTCCACCAGGCCAGCCTAACACTAGAGAGAGACTTTCGTGGTGCAACCTCGCAAAGAGCATTGTCTCCTTGAGACTCCAGGGTGCGATAAGTCTGATTGTCTGGGAGGCCAAAGGGCTTGCTATTATCACAAAGGCAAGCAGGAAATGGTGGGATAATTTTTAAAAGGGTAGCAGAAGAGAAAAGAGCTTCAGAAGGGGGCTCACAAAAGTAGGATGGCAATAGGAGGTTTGGTGGGTAAAGAAGAGAAAAGATAGACTAGAGGGTATGCTACAAAATGTACTTTTCACCCTTATTTCATCCTACTCTACACGCAAGTCAAATCTGAAGACATTTTATTTATCTTTTTTGTCCTTCCTCAAATGCTAACTGCCACTTATCACTGTGTAGTGATAATGGGGGCTACTTTGCTAGCCCTGTCCTAGTATCTTGGCTAGGGTAGAAGGTTACAGGCAGAGGTGTTTTTGAAGTAAGTGATGATTATTTGATTGGATTTGAAATCACTATTATGCTTAGGGGTTTTATTAGCATTATTGTTTTTTGTGAAAATACATGGTGAGAAGCTCAGATTAAAGGGTCTCCTTGGAAAAATATATAAAATGTGATATAATATACATTTTCCCCACTGGTTTCTATAGCAACAGCCTTTTCTCTGCACTCAGAAAGAGCAGAGAATTTGCAGGGGGGAGTTGAGTAGCAGTGTCTTTGCCCTAGATCTTTCACCTCTGAGTCCTCATGGGAAAGTCTCCTCTCTTCAGTTTCTGTTATGTGGAGAAACAAAGACCACCAGCCAGATCCAACTCAGAGGCCACTCATGTTTAGTAAAGCTGTGGGATTAATATGCTACCATAGATAAGAAATTAACTTCCATGATGTGATTGTAAACTGGGGCATTGCTCCTGACACAGTACCTGACATGGGGAATACACATCACAAACTGCAATAAACCCAACTTCTGTACTCAGGTTTGGTTAGAGCTACGAGCCTTACCCAACTTCTTTCTTCCCTGTATCTTTACAGACCGCCATCTGGCATGGTCAGAGCCTGAGATTTCCCAGCGAAACATTTCCTTTTGCTCTCATGGCAACATCAGCCAAAGACCTTTCCTTGCCCCTACCATCATTGGCCATCCATAGCATGCAGACCCGCCTTGAGTCCCAGGCATCATGTTCCTAGAAAGTTATTGACAGTTTGGAAGGAGGCCAAGGACTAGCAAGAATAAACATTTTATGAGCCTAGAGGGATATGAGCCTAGACTTGAGAAAGTCTTATGAGAGACTTAAGAAGAGTCTGAAAGGAATAACTTTGTGTCATGTAGGTAAACAAAGTTTGAGAGAGTCTAGCTCAAAACCCCTAGATACGTTTGAAAGGTGGAGTGGACAACTGAGATTGCATATTTAGAGCTGGACAATGGGATATCTCAGTGGGAACAAGAGTATTAAGCAGAAAATCATAGGCAAAAGATCAGGGCAGACTTTAGGGCAGTGGAATCGATTGGCAAACTTTTTAAGAGATGCCATGAAAGTCCCATTTGGAAAACACTGGGCATCACAGAATCACAGAATGTTAAGAGTTAGAAGGGACCACTAGAAATCATCCAGCGCAACCCCTCTGCCAGAGCAGGTTCGCCTACAGCAGGCAAACACTGAAAAACACTGCCATCTACATAGCCAACAGGGGTAACTTGGTGTTGTCAGTGGGATAGGGTGGCTGAGCCAGTAGGTTATTTTGATCCCCCATGCTTGTTTCTGTGATGAAGCCTGATCCCAAGACTGCTTCAAAGAGATTTCCTCAGACTGCCTGTCCTCACTGCATGCTCCCAACCCCCCAAGAGGAGGGCTGGTAGTTCACCGGTCCGCTCCAGCCAGACCGCTAACAGTAGAGACAGGACTTCTTATGTCAGACCCTGCTTTATAGACCATTTCCACAAAGATCCCTGGACTGTTTGCAGCAAACAGCTCCTTTGGTGAACTGTCCATGAACAGTTTCTTGCATATTTGTTTATTGCTCAGAAGTATTTGATGAATTATTTATGCAAATGTGTCCTGTGCTTTGGCTGGGATGGATAACTAAGATTAGTTCCGATTAAACATGAAGACAAGGAGGGATGAGGTCACTGTGTTTCAGGACATCTTGCTGCAAAGTGAAAGAATATACATGAAAAAAAATTTCAACTTGACTATGTGTCCTCACATCACTCTGACCTAGAGAGAAGCAAACTCCCTCTCTCCAGACCATTCCTTCCCTCCAGGCTCTTGCAGCAGGATTTTCATATGGACTATATTTATTCAAAGAAAGTGTCCTCTCACAAACATTTGGCTTTTAGCTGTTAGCGTAGAGCACCAATTCACACGAGTGCACTGAATATTTTAGATTGGTTTTAGCAATATGTCTTGAGTCCATATTTTGAAGTTAAAAAAAAAAAGAGGAAAAAGGAAAATAACCTCTATGATTGTGGTGATTGCGGGGGGGGTGGGGGTGGGGGCCAAGGGAGGCTGGTGGTAATGGAATTTCTGTCTCCGAGAAACAACTCCTTCACACACTGAGACCTTATCTGGAAAACTGCACAATTCTTTTAAACTGGGACTTGTGGTCTTTCTGTGTTAGATTGGAAACCAAAGCAAAAGAGAAACACAGGAGACCTACTCCCAGCAGTGGAGCCAGAGCTGACATTTCAGACCCCACTAACACCAGTGCTGTGATGGATCCCACCTGGTTCCTCAATATCTTTGTAAAGCTCCCAGACGCCTCAGAGTTCAAATAAGTTAAGGTTGCTAAAATAACAGGGTGTTAGGTACCACGAGTTTCTGTCTTACTCTTCAGGTCAGAGATGTAACAGCCTGTAGGAACAGCCACAGGTGTTTCCAAACTCTTTACATAAACCAGCATCTTGGTTCCTCATCCCTGACAGAGGACCAATAGCACTCACGGGATAGCTAAGAGAGGATAAACACCTTCTAGATTGTGAGGCACTTTGGTACAGCAATGATGGATAAACACGTTAAAAGGTGAAGAGGGAGACCAGAAACAAATATCACCTCAATCAGGAGCTGAACTGCTGCAGTGCCAGCTACACAGGAGAGCAATTACATTTTGCATAATCCCCGATTTTTGAACTACCTACAGTCTTGTTCTTCTCAGCATCCATTGAGCTGGCAAGTCCCAGGAGCCTCAGGATTAAAATTACACACTGGCTACCCCCTGCTCTTCAATTACTACATACCTGTGTGCTAAACGGCAGTGTGCTCCAGAAAGGTTTTGCTCAGGGACCCTTGCGTGGATACACAGCATAAACTCTCCTTTCACTCTCTCTCTGCTGGAGAAATGAGTGCCTCAGGGAAACACAGCCTTGTTAAACACACATCCTGGGGGGTTAGAGGACTGCATAGGGAAGATCAGTGGCATAGCTTTTGGCTGGTCCAGGGCAGAATGTCTCATCTTTTCTGTCACAAAACAGTTTGTTCCTTGCTGGATGGCTCATTGCCAAGGTAATAAATACAAGTTTCTAAACAAAAATAAAATAAAAAGGAAAAATAAACACAGAGCAAATTGACAGGAGACTTGCCTGAGGCAATGGATAAGGGGTGACAGAGATGAACAGCTCTCTAGAGGAGCCTTATTAGAGAGTGGACCGGAGCTTTTCTCAGATACTCTTTATGAGATGCTGCCATCTGGGAGAAATCCAGATTGGCAATTATCAGAGAGAACAATTCCAGCTGGCCACAACACTGCCAAAGCAGAAATTATTCCCTTACACAATGGCACTGACTCAGACTGCTTGCAACTTTTGTCAGGTTTGGGGCAGTTACACAAGGTCTGTCATTAGTCATGGTGGTATTTATTTGTATTATGGAGCCCTGCCCACAGACCAGGACCCAATTATACCAGACAATATACAAATGCAGAACAAATAGAAAGTCCCAACCTATGCAAAGGCCGGGGCAGAATCTGCAATATTAGTCCACTTCTTTCCTGATTAGCATCTGAGAGCTAATTATTTCTGTAGAGACCTTGTAACTACTAGATTGTGGTGGCAGTAACAGCACCAAAACCTAGTATAATTTAGTAGAGCTCTTCCTTCAGCCGGACTTACTGAAACAGAGAAAGCAGATGTAAGGGTTATGCACTCTTTCCAAAATGCTCATGGAATGGGTAAATTCTTTATTATTCTTGCATTGGTTCCTTGCAGTGATTCCCACCAGTCTTGCCAAGGAGACATCTCTTAGGTAGCAGTTTTGTGCTATGTTGGTGGTCCTGTGGTTGTGCAAGCCCTAAGCCAGCTGTGGCTCGTGGTGGTTCAGACCTAACTGCGAACTGTGACCCGTGACAGGCAGAGGAGCTGCCTTACACATGGCTGTCATGAAACCTAAATCCGGGCCAGGCGAGGAAGTGAGCCAGCCATGCTGGCGTTGCCAAGTCATGGCAAAGGCCTGCTGACTGTACTGTCCTTTAGTGACCAGGTGATGCCTCAAGGGATGTCTGCTCTGCTCCTGCCTGTGAGCCATGCTGGGACCTCCTGTAGCTCTCAGGGGAAAGAAATGGGTCATATACTGCTGGAAGCAGGGTGACTACCCACCTCTGAAATACACATCGATGGCACAGAAGACATTTTTAGCCACTCATGGAACTGAAAGCAGTGAAAAAGCAGAGTGTATCTAGATTCTCCTCAGTGACTCCCTTGTACTGCTGTAGCCCATGCAAGAGGTGTTATTTGCCCTTCACCTCCCAGAGAGGAATACCTCTGGCACAGGCTTTGGCAAAAAAGCTCACAGTATCCTAAAACTTTGTTTCCTTCCTTCACAGCATGATTGTTGGAGAAAGGACTTCCCTTAGATGGATAGTAAAACCCTCCCAAGATGATACAGAGCCCAGCTGATGGAGAACACCCCAGCAGCAGCAGGACATTTACTGTGCTAGACAGAGAGCAGATGCATAAGAAGTGAATGCCCCTGGTGGAAGGGAGAGCCTTAGGGATGTTTTCTATCCCTTCTTCTTGAACGTGACACATCCCTCCCAATGCATTTTCTCTTGTCAGACAAGAATTCTGCCAAAGAGGAAAATGTTTGAAAGCACCTCATTAATTAAGGAGCCTTGAGCTTTGCTGATTTTCCATGAGACTTCAGACTCTGAATTGACTTTTGAAAATGAGATGAGCTTAGGCTCACTTAAGCACTTTCTCAACTTTATCAAAATTGTTGCCTGAAGAGGGAGCATTTAAGGACTGAGATTTATCAGAAGGAAACATTCTGAACCAAATTTCCACTGAAAGAGAGAACTGAAAAGATAAGTGATTTTGCATGAGAGGTGCTTGCATAGTGAAGGTTTTCTTAGTAAAACAAGAACTGTCTGAGAGGCCCTTCTGCTTTCCCACTCATTTACATCAGAAAAAAGAGAGAAGCTTGCTGTTTCTTAAAACAACTGAGAAAAGGAATGTATTCCAGAATGAAATGTTGGTTTTGCATTTGTTTCCCATAGTATCTTTTTGCCAACCAGAAATTAAAGCAGAAAAGACACTGAAGGACCAAAGATAATCTGTCATCTGTGTCCCCACCTGGATTTGGCTGGAGCCATGTTCCCTACCTCTATCTTCTCCTTCACTGGATAAAGGAGCATCTGAAGCAAGAAAAGGTAAAAGAGCCAGTTTGTTTTTGACTAGAGGCATGTGGGGTGGTCCAAGACTTTGAGGGAGTAGGAAGAACAGCATTAGTAAGTGAGTGGGAAAATTATCTCTAAATTAGCTCTAAGTCTTGTGTCAGACACTATTCTTCTCTAGAATGGCCCTGTCCTCTTCTGTTCTCCTCCAGCTTCTCACAAAAATTCCAGCCAGGGAAAGACAGCATCTGCTGTTTCTAGCCCTCCTAAACTTCAGGTGAAAGCTTCCTCTTTTTTGTGCTTAGCCACAATCAAAAGGAAACCAAAGGCTGAGCTGTGTCTACACTGCTAGGTATTCCCTATTTTGCATGTCAGCCCTTGTGCTCTAATTGTCCTTACCAGCTGCACGTTGGTGTGTACTGCAGTGCCACATTGGTGCCTACTTGATGACTTTTAGCCCATGACATTGCATCTATGCTCAAGGCTGCTACCAGGACCTCCCCAGACGTAGTTTCCAGAGGTTATTCTCTTCTGGCAATTCTTAGGGAGATGGCTGAGGAGACAACACCTTTTTATACATAAGGCACAGTGACTCTTCTCTGCAACATGTTGTGTCCCATCTCACAAAGCCATCAGATGTCATTTCATGCCATGACCAACAATATAGAGAGTTATAAATGACTGCCAGAACTGAGGGTCTTCCCCTGGTTTGCCCTTTTTCACCCAAGTATTGGTGCCAGGCAAAGCATTAGAAACTGTACTGTAAAGAGTAAGCCTAGATTGCAGGACCCTTTCTGTATTTCTATGCCACACTGCTTATCCTATCTGTGTCCCATATTAGGCATGTGCTAGTCACCCACGCTGTTTTGATCTGCAGAGAGGAAACCTGGGTGAAGACCCTAAACCAGACTTGTGAGATGCTCCAAAAGATGCATGGCATGCTTCAACAAGTCCATTGTGGTGCACAGCCACAGACCATCCCAGAAATAAGCATATAGCCAGCCAAAATTAACTTCAGAAGTGAGAAGTCAGAGAAAGCACTGTGGAAGCAAGGTCAGTTATGCAAGGCTTACTGAATAAAATGTGCTGTGTTCAAACAGCTTGATCAGGGTGATCTCTAAAGAGAAGCACAACTGAGTCCAGAGCTTGGGGTCAGTAGCCTCAGAGGGACCAGAGTGTGTTGGCGCCACACTAAAAAGCTAGCAGGGTAACTTCAGGGACACACCGGTCTTTGACACCATGCCAGCAAGGTCACAACCTCACAGAGGCCTGACGCATGACAACTGGTCCAACAGTTGTCCACTATGACAGGAAACGTCAAAGTGGCCCATGGCTTGACGTGACTCCAGCTGAGTATGGGCACTTAGCCAGAAAACTGCTCTGTGGCGGGATGCACCGCCTGCCTGTTTGCCAGGACGGGCAGAGAGGGAGTAGCTGAGTAAATTGGAAAAGGTCACTCCAAGAGGTCGCAAGAGTCAATCTTCAGGTTCCCCCAAAACAGCTAGAGTTAGTCTACTTTCTGGAGCCTGGAAGGGGGATAGAAGAGAATGCACAAAAAAAGTGTGCAGGAACTGGGAGAAAATGAAGCAAACAGAGCCATCATCGAGTGAAGTCTGTCCTGTGGACAGGAAATGTTCCTTTGGGATAGTTTTAAAAGTTTCATTTTCTGCCTTTGCTCCCGAGGCCAGAGACAAGAAGCCTGACTATTTTTAAAGATAAGTTTGACGCATTATGAAGGAGTTTGTGTGACATGATAGGCTGCTGCAGTCAGGAAATGGACACCCTGACCCAGGAGAGGCATTCCAGCACTGCGCTGGGGCTCTGGCTGTCTGCAGGCTTCACCCTTTTTCTCAGAAGGAGATGGGAAAAGAAAAAAAAGAAAAGGAAAAAGAAAATGGAAAAAAAAAAGAAAAAGGAAAGAAAAAAAAGGAAAGGGAAAGGGAAAGGGAAAGGGAAAGGAAAAGGAAAAGGAAAAGGAAAAGGAAAAGGAAAAGGAAAAGGAAACTCATAGCCCAAAGGCTTGCTCTTTTATATTTGACCAGAGAACTTGAGAAGCTGAACAATGGTTAAAGTGGCATTCTATCTGTTGGAAGCACAGGTCTCATCCTTGTCTAGAAGTCTTGACTACTTCTCCCAGCCTGGGGAGCTCAGCTCTCCAGCTCCTGCCTCCTCACAGAAACAGCAAACGTTCAGGCAGGGGAAGCCTCAGAAACAGAAGACACCAAGAAAGCTGGGAGAGTTTTCCACTTGGGCAATTACAGTCTCTGGTGTTCTTGTGCTAGGAGGTGAAGTGACATGAGGCTCTACCCTGCAGAAAGGGAGATACTGTATGGGAGATTCTTGCCTGCTGCTATTTTTGGCTCCCCTCCAGCAGGGCTTACGCTGCATCCATCTTTCCTTCTCTGGTCCACTGTCACCCTAACGCAGAAGAAAGTTAGCAGTTGTGTTAGAAGGTTTACAAAATCAAATGCTCAGAGGCCATAACTATAATAATAAATTAAATGGTGTCAGGGCATGTTCCCAGACTCCAGAACTGAATCACCCATTCAGTTACACTTTTCATAGAGTCCCTGTCACAGTTTTGACCTGGACCAAGGAGGTGTCCTCCCAGACAATTCCCTTAAGCAGTTTGTGATTTAGCTCAGGCCAGGAACAATTCTTCACAAGGAATTTGCAGGCAGCCACCCACTTCTGGAGGGTAATGAGGCTTAATGGAGTGAATGCAAACCTTTCAATTCCAGTTGGTTTCAGTGCCAGAGAAAGATCCCACATTTCATTTTCTAGTACAAATGTAGCCTACGGTACCATGCAAGAACCAGAGTAGAAAAGATTACAGGATTTGGAAATACCTCTGATGTAACCTGCTCATGGTGTGAAACAATATAATCCTTCACATGTCTTCAGTAAACAGAGCTGGGGCTGCTTCCCTCAGCTCTGTCTCTGCTTACAAAATGGCCCACCGGCAAACTCATGGAAATAAACCAGAACAGGCATGAAACTCACCCTTTTGGAAACAGCTGCAGAGAAACACCACCACATTTCTACACTTAGGTCTCTGTAGTGTGGAAAAAAAAAAAGAAAAAAAAAAAGTGATGGGGAGGAGGGAAGGAAGACTGCTCAAAAAGAAAAGGAGGTGTGAGGGCAGGTCATACAGGACTAGGTTGTGGGCTCTAACCATGCTTCAAGGGTCTCATGCTAATTTACATTGCCCTGCTATGCTATGCAAAAAGCCTAAATGTAGTTGGAAGTCAAGTTACAAACCTTCAACTCCATTCATCTTTTGCATCAGAATTACTTGGAGCACAACAGCAGTAAATTAGTGCCAGGTCTCCTGCTGAGATAATTCAAAGTATCTTTCCCTGCCCAGCAGGGCCTGATTTTTCATGTTGATTACATATTGTGATTAATATGGAGGCATTTGCTCATTTAACAGGGAAAAAAACCCCAAACCCTAAAACCTTCACTAAATAGGGCTTCTGGGGGGAAAATTTGCTTTGTTTATTCTTGTCCACTCAGTGAACCATTAATTTCAATGAAGAACTGCAGCCAGTGATGGGCAATGATACAAAGAGATTGACAGATAGATAGATCCACTCTGTTTCACCCTCACATACCTATTGGAGTACACGTACATTCTGAGTGAGACTCATCAATCACCTCGGTGCTTGATATTGTCCCTACCTCCCACACCACTGATTAGTGTCACTCACCAAATGAGCAGAGAGGGCGCGGAGGCAGATTCTGCCAGCAGTAAGAAACTTATTTCAAATCAAACCTGTGAAATACAGCCTAAGATTCATGCCATGTAGGTGGAGGGGGGAGGAGAGGAAAACATCTTTCCCTTGAAGGACTCATGGCTGCTTCTATTTCTTGTAAAAAAGAAATGGTCTAGTTTACTAGAAGGGAAGAGAGAAGGTAGCTTGACTTCAGGGGCACTGTGTGATGTCTTGGCAATGAAATGGTTCAGGGTCAGGGGGTGGGGGAATATACTGGGAAATTATGCTTCTTGCTGGGGGGGTCCCTGTGAAGGCAGGTGATCAATATCCATCTGACAGATTGTCTTTATGGGATTAGCTCCACGTGGCAGGAGCCCAAGAGACTCTGCAGTATGATACCAAGGCAGGGAAGGAAGAGGGAGGGAGGTGGGAGGCTGGTTTTCATGTCTGCATGTTGACAGCCAACATCTTGGAAGCTCGATGCAGAAGGCTTTTGCTAAAGGTTAGTCTAAGGAGAGGTGACATGCGGTAGCTAGAAATGGTGCTGAGCTGCAAATATCTGAACTATTATCACGAAGGAAAAGGAGCCATTCC
>VZSF01010824.1:1238685-1249159 GCA_013398295.1 Chionis minor | reverse complement strand
AAAAAAAAAAAAAAAAAGGACTTTTTTTTTTTTAAAAAACATATAAAAAATTAAAAAAAAAAAAAAGAAATAAATGATACTTTAAAATTCTATGAGCTTCACCGGACTGAATCACCACCTTCCCTTACATAAACTTCAGTTAAGATTGTAGCCATATTAAAACCGAAAAAAAAAAAAAGCGAAAAAAGTACAACAGCAGCAACAGCAAACAAACAAAAGGCAAAAAGGACTGATGACATTTTATCAGTATTGTGAATAAACTTGAACACAAAACACAAGCAGTTCCATGTCATATCTTCAGTTGTAGAACTTTTTCCTGTCCAAGGTAAAGCGACCAACTTGAACTTTCTATTGCAACACGATTCACGGTTATTATATAAGGGAATCAGTGTTCATGTATGTATATATTTATTTATGTGTAATTTAATGGGAATTGTAAATATGGTGAGTCTGTTTTAAGCCTTTTTTTATTTATCTGGTGATCTCGTTTACCTCTTGTTTAGTGGGTTTTAAATCTTCCCCTCTTAGTTCATCATGTGGTTCATGGTACTTATTTAGATATCAGAGGTTTTTTGGGGGTTTTTCTCTGGGATTCATCATTTTTAGCCCTGTTGTAGCATGTTAAAGGCGACAATGAAGCAGCTGAACAAATAAAAAACCATGAATTTTTATATATAATTAGTATGACATTTAGTTTCTCATTGAAGATAAAATAAAGTGATGTTGGACCCTGGCAAGGTTTTTAAACATGTTAGTGGTTTTACAACCCTTATGTGTTGTGGAAAATGAAAGAAGCTATTTTCATCCACTGTCCTTCTCCCGAAAGCACCATCAGAGCAATAAATTAATATTGTCTTTTAAAACAAGATTTAGCTTTTCTTTTCTTTCCTTTTCTTCTCTTCTTTTTTTTTCTTTCTCCCTTTCTTTTGTTGTTCTTTTTCTCTTTTTTCTTTTCTTTTATTGTTTTTTTTCCAAAGAACTTCAAACATTCGGGACCACCTGGTATCCTGTATTTCCACTGGCCATATTGGAAGCAGTTATAGTTGTATTGTATTGAGTTGTGCCGGCAGTAGTTTCCATGCCTGTCAATGTATCATAGTCCTTTGTTGCCCAGATAAATAAATATTTGATACGCTTTATGTCGATTTTTTTATTCAGTGGCTGTCTTTACCCAGGCGTATTTTTGTTCTTGGCAGTATTTTTTATTCAGTATGGTTACAGTAATTGAGTTTAACTCTCCCTTGACAATTGCTCCTTGCAATAAGCAGCTGAACCCATTGTTTCCCTCAAGTATAATAAAAACTTACTTTCAACTTGGAGTTCAGAGCAGGGTATCATTTAGATATTCCACTGAGTCTGTATTCAGACAAATGACACAATAAAGCACAATGTATTCTTCTGGATAAAAAATTGTCTGTACTACTAACAAAATGACACACTATCTTTTCTTTAACCAAAACATAATTTTATTTAAAAAATAAAGTTTTATTTTATTTATGTTGACCTCTAGGTTTTTATTTATGTTTACAGATAGCTTGCAGATTTATAAGCCTATAAAATTTTGCACATGTAGTTGTCTTAAGGGAGATCAGAGATTAAAAAAAAAAAAAAACCAAACCAACAACATTATCTCGAGAAGGACATTTTAAAAAGAATCATTACCGAGCAAATACCAAAAACTAGGTGCTATGAAAAAGGCTATATACTGGTGAATCAGAGCCGGGTGCTCCCTCCCCCTCAAGAAAAAAGAAAAGCTCCGTAGTCGATGCCAACAAAATCATCTCACGGTTGTGAACTTTAGTGAGATCTTGCAGGAGACAGATTATTTCTGATTGATGGTTCGTGTTTTAGTGGAATGCACAGATTGACATTTTGAGATGGTGGTGTCAGTTTATAAGGGACTGAAATTTTTTTCTTGAGTTTCTTGTGGAAACCAGTTGGAAAACAGGGGAGTTTGCTTTTAAAAAAATGGAGTGTACATCTTGAAGATGGTCTGTTTGAAAAAAAAAAAAAAAAAGCCTGTGAGAATTCAGACTTTGAATCTGTTTTCTTTGGCCCAGGGGGTAGGTGAAGTCAGGATCGGGCTGGATTATATTATAGCATAGGAAGGGAGGCTAATGCAGTTTAGAATGTAAAGGCATTTTAAAGAGATGGTCTCCTTTAAGTGCTGATGATATTTTGGTGGTGGCGGCTGATTTTTCTCTCTTTCCTTCCCTCCCTGACTTTCTCTCTCTCTCTCTCTTTTCTTTTCCCTTTTTGCTCAGGCAGAAATCGAGGAGGTTAAGAGGGAGGTGTTTACAATAAAGCTGCAAAGAGAATTAACATTTGCTCATATATTTTGACGTTTGGTAGGGCTGGTGAAGCAAAGCATTAGATAAAGCCCAAGATGTTTCATTTTGCTTTGGTAATCTACTTATGGAAGGCAGTGTAAAATCAATCTTGCCAAGCAGAAAGAGAGTTGGCGGAGTCTAAATTCTATTTTCGAGAGCCAGCCAGTTTATAAAAATGGTGAATATTTTTTTCCTATAAATTGAAAATGGATCTTTTGAATGCAAAGCTGCAATTGTTTTAAAAACAGTTATTTATTATTTCCAAGAGAGACTGGTTAACTGTAAAGTAGATGTAACAAAATAATGAGGTGAATGAACCCTAACTGTACATATTCTTGACATAAATGAAATGCACAGTATTGTAGCAGGTGAAGTGAAGCATTGTCTATCAGGGCTGTTTTTCTTGGCTGCATCTCAGATTGTGTGTGGGATCCTAACCTCAGGCACAATAGCATTCATAAACAGCAATACATTGCTGCTCTTTCTACAGCAACACATAAATACTCATTTTTAAACGAAAACAATCTTATTAAATACCATTCATTCATATCTGGATTTACAGATGCTTGTTACTTTTTGAAACCTGTACCCAATATAATCGTTTTATACCGGGCAATGTATAAAGCAGTCTTATGCTAGAACATTATAAGGTCATAATAAATAATGTTTTAAAGATATAATTAGCTACTTTATGCTAGGAGAGCGCATTTTAAGTATCCTGCTGCTGCACTAGCAAGCCACCCGAAAAGAGAAATGAAATGACCTTGCATAGATTTCTTTATTGCTATTATTTCTAAGGAAGGATTTTACAGGCGATAATGGGGATCAGCCTAGCTTCGGTTCAGCCTCTTCTGCTGTGACCAATATGCAGTTACTAAAACGTGCTAATTACTTTAGCGTTCTTTGGATGCGTTTTTAACGTTGTGATCAATGCGCAGCAGTGAAATTCTAGGTCATGCTTTTATACACTAAACAAAAATCTGCTGTTATTTCCCCCCCCCCCCAGATTGGCTGAAATGAGGGTGAGCGGTGGCTGAACGTTAGAGCGTTGCTGCCACGCTAAGCTAATTCCTACATGTGAACCGAAATACAGCTCGGTGCTCTTTCACCGTGAATAAGGACAGCCCTCCTCTTTGTACCGTAATTTACCCCACCCTCAAAAAATCGAATATTAATATAATTTGAGATTTAACTGGTGGAACAGCCATCAGGACAGCAATGCCCCGCAGCTGAAATAATATTTAAAATAGAAGGGATTTGACATTTGAGAAGTCAGTGGCTTGAAATACCCAGTTGTACTTAGCTAATTCAGTCCTTAACCTCTGGTTTCAAATAAATCAATTACAGTCGATTCCACTTCAGTTCAGAAGTGCACGAGGTTTTTAGTTAATTGAATACATTTTATTCACTTGCTAGGAGTATTCATTTATCCAAACCCTTACATTTAGAGGCGATTTCTTTATTGTCCATGATAAATTCGACTGCGTAATCAGATCAGCTCCTTGCTTGTTTACTCGTCTTCTGCCTCGCATTTAAATTCCAGAATGTGCACTTCCCTTTCCCTCCTCGGTACGTGCGTGTCTCAGCTCAGACCAGATTCCCGGAGCGTCAGCCCTCGCGTTCGTTCGCAAAGTGTAGCTAAAATAACAAGCGCCCATCCGGCGGGGAGCAGCATGGAGCCCGTGCCAGCTAATGAGGGCAAAGTCTTTTAAACCTGCTTGATAATCAAACCCGAGAGGTCGGCAGTGTCACAAATAAATGGTGCCTCTGGTTCTGTCCCGTGCACCTTTCCTGAATCCATGGGCTGCGCCTCTGCTCCCTGCCCTGCAAGCGGAGGCAGCGGTTAACTCTTAGAGCGGGTTTGGTGCCGGCTTGGTGTCAGCGGCAGGAGAAGATTTTTTGGCGAGCGCTGGGCAGTGAAGTTGTGTCGCGGATCCACTTTTCAGCAGATACTGCTATACACGTTACTTTGTGTGTGTTGTTTGCAGAATCCCGCTGGCGTTGGTTTGCTGTTTTGGAAAGGAAAGGGGTTAATTAGCGTCATTATCAATCACTAATGCTTGTCTAACGTGTCCAAAGAATAATCAGGTTAGGGGACTGCATGAAGCTAACATCTGCTTCATTCCAGCTAAAGATTTTTCCCTGTATCGTTCAATTATTGGAAGTCCACACCGGTTTCAGGCTTTGTCAGGGCCATAAAACAGGGTCAGATCGTTAGAAATCTAGAATGGAAGGGAAAGTGCAATATAAATAACAAATGGCTTCATTATTTGAGTTACAGGTGCAAGAATGGCAGTGAAAATGAGCAGGGATTAGTAGAATGTGTTCCTTCTTTTTATCTCCAGTACGGAGGAAAAAAAGAAATTGGCCAGTTCTTAGATCATTTATTCTGCATAGGTTGCAGCCTCTTGATTGCAATCGAATTTTGGTAACCCCAAACTCTCCAAAATAAGTAGCTTAAAGCAAGCAGTTGGAAGCAGAGGAAACGTAAAAGTCTTTCAGGACCCATTACTAACAGAGCCTTACCAGCTTCAGAATACCAAAACGGCCTTGTTTCTCTTCTTCCGGGCTTTCTTGGGTGTCTGGAACAGCTGATATTTTGGGCAGGGTAAATAGAAATATAGCTTATGATGTCGGTAAAGATTTCTGTCCTGGAACTGTTACTCCTCCGTTCCGGTGCTGTAGTTACAAAGGCGACAGCTCTGTGGTCTTTTATTCCCTCTTACAACCACTGTCTCTCTGATGCTGAGTTCGACATTGGTGGCCCAAAGGGCCAAATTTTCTTATCTAATTAATGGAGCGGTTAGAGCACCTGCACTGAGCAAAGGCGGCGTGGAAATCAGACGAAGGCTAACGAGAGCTTTCTGGTAGGGTAGGAGCGACCCGTTGGTTCCCAGTGGCACTTTTCTTTTAGGCCCTGATTTTGCCAGGCGGGTGCCAGCACCCAGGGCTTGTTCTCAAGAGCCTGTGCGAGTGCATCCCTCTCAAAACCAGGGCCCTGACGTTACTCCAAGCTCCAGGGTTCTTGTCCCGTTTGTAAGCACAGAGCTCGTTTGCGCAGACACCTTCATGCCAGGGTAAGGAGGTTAAACTGGGAAAGCATCACCGAGGTGAAGAAGGAATCATCTTGTGTTTGGAGCGGGAAGGTGGAGTTCCCGTAGGAGGTCTGCAGGATCTACGTGAAGACCTTCTCCATCCAGAGATGCTCTCAGGCGCCCTTGCCATTGTTGCCTGTGGTATAGTTAGTTCCCTTTGTAACACTCTATTGAAAGCAGATGCAGCCGCTCTGAATAGAAAGTTCTTTTCTAGCAGGAGTGTGGGCTGTGCAGTTGCACTCGCAGGCTGAGGGATGTATATTGCTTCTACGCGATGTTTTCGGTTACATTCCCTACCCGCTTGTTCATCCTGCAAAACTTCCTGCCTCGGCACTGCTCCGGGCGCAGCCGGCGCCCCCCTCCCCTCTGTGTACGATCCACCCCGATCCCCAAAGCTGAGGATAAAGACGTGGAGGTGTGAAATATTTGGGGCACGTTTCTGGTTGTAGAGCAGAGCATTTTCTGGAGCTCCCAGCAGGAAGAGGAGAGCTGTGTTCGCTTTTTTTCTTCCTCCCTCCCTTCTAAGGCTACTGGCAGTCTCCCCTCCCTCCAGCATGTCCTCCTTGCCCTCTCCCTTGCTGCTGCTGGATGTTGCTCCCTGTGCTTGTCCGCTCTCTCCTCTGATGCTGTGGCCATTCCTCTCCGGTGGTGGAGGTTGTCTTTCTGTCCTGCAAGCGGGGGGAGACACCCCACACATGTTGGTGCACCCAGGCTGGGGAAGGGCAGTGGGGCAGCACTGGAGGGAAGGCAGGGCAAGTTCCTGGCCTCAGCGCTCCTCATTAAGCCTGATGAGCTACACTATAATAGTGCTGAAAAGGTGCTCCTGCTGTCCCTGCCCACGTTTTGGAGCCGATGGGTGTCCCGTTGCCACAGAGCCTGGATGCAGGCTGCTCCTGGGATGCTGGTGTTTGGGGTGGGGGCTGGCAGGCTGGCTGCTGGGGCTTCTTTCCCGTGCCCTTGTGAGAGCTTGCAGCCATCCATCCTGCTGGAAAGGAGGGGGGGTTTGCCAGGGGGCTGGAGAAAGGGAGAGAAAGCGGGAGGTGGATGCGACCTGGAAGAAAATCAGATGGAAAAGGGGCAATTGATGTTTTTGTCTCCGGGAGAGCCTGGACAGGGCCTTGGTAAGGGGGATGGAGATCACCCCGTCACTTGCTGCAGCTGCTTTTGGAAAGTTTCCTGGGAAGGGGCTGGAGAAGCTGGAGCCTCCAGCAGAACTGGCTGCTGCTACGACCCTCTTGGAGGCCGGCTGTTTATTTGTTCACATTGTCATAACCAGGGAGGTTTTTCACCTAGGGCACCTCTTCCTCCCTCCCCGTCCGCGCGTGCCTGTGTGCAGAAATGCGTCCGCGTGCGGCTGTATGTGGAGGTGCGCGTGCATCTGTCTTTATGGGTGTTCGTGCCTCCGTGCCTATCTACCTATTTATCTTTATGGGCGTGTGTATTTATCTCGGCATCCCTGAGACTTTTGGAGAGGCTGGGAGAAGAGGGGGTGGGGTGGGCTGTCTCCCGGATAGTTGATATTCCAGGTTCAGCCTCTTTCTCCGCTCTCATTCTCTAAACCCAGCCAGGGGGAGTGTCGCCCCAGGCCGAACATATGCTTCTTTCCATTGCACTAATCCACCTTCAGCGTGGAGGAATAATTGCTCGAGTGTCCATGGCTCCTCGGCGCTTTGTCCCTCGCTGGCTCCCATCAGCTTGGCACACGCCATTTCAATCAAATCCTTTCAGAGCCCTGTCTCCTTTTATCACGTCCCCGCTCCGGCGAGAGGAGGGAGGGGAGGACCGGGCTCCGCGCCGCCCGGGGGTGGACGAGCCGGGCCGGCTCCCCCTTTCCCGGGGGAGAGCGAGGAGGGGGGGGGAGCTCCACTCCCGCCCCACCGGGAACAAAAGGGCCACCGAGCAGCACCGGGCTGAGTTTGCTCTGCCTGCAAAGGCGTTTGAGTATTTTGTTGTTGCTGCTGGGGAAAAAAAAAATAAAAATAACAAATAAAAGCAAGGCCATCCCGCCGGGTGGTTGCGCTTTTTTTTTTCCCCGGATACGGCGGAGAGGGGCAGCTCCGGTAGCCCGGAGCCCGGGCAGCCGAACCGTGCATAGCCGGGCAGGGAGGGGGTTTGCCAAACCCCCGCCTCTCCCTAGTCGTGCTGCTGGTGACAGGGCAACTGGGAATTAGCGGCTGGAAAACTCCCCCCAAGCCCCCCCGGTGGCCGGGGGAAGGGGCTTGGGGGAACCTGCCCTCACCCCCAGCTTTGCTCCCTCGCCCCGCGGGATAGAGCCGCTGGGCATGGAGAGGGACAGGGATGCTCCTAACCTTCCCGGCCGGCCCGGGGGGGCGGGGTGTCCGCGGGAACCGGGCCGGGACCCTCGGAGGGGCAGCGTGGGGCAGGCTCTGCCCCGCGGCAGGGAAGGGCTCCGTCTTCTAGTTATCTATTTATATATTTTATTTATTTATTTTCAAGCGAGGGGGTCGTGCATGTTGCGAAGGGGGTTAAAAATTCCTCCTGGGAGCCCGGAGATGAGGGAGTGAAAGGAGAGGAAGGCAGGACGGTTAATCGAGGGGGATTTAAAATTGGGGGGGGGTGGGAAGAGAAAGGCGTGCGCGCAATTTTTACATCCTTGTGGGACTGTTTGGTCCTTCCTCACCTCTTGTTTTTACGCAGCGGCCCGGGATGGCCGACGGGCACCAGCCCCCACCCCGGGCCCACCTTTCCCGGGAAGGCCGTGGCGCACCCTAAGGCTTGCCGCCTGCCCGCCTTGCTGGTGGGGAGCCCAGCCGGCTGCCGGAGGGGGGAAGTGGCTGGGCGAGGGGGTGTCCTGCCCCTGTGTCAGCAATTTGGGGTCACCGCAGGTGAGGAGAGGTGCGGGCATCCCGGCGGTGCCCCGGCAGCCCGCACCTCGCACCCCTCCATCCTCCCGCCCCAGGCTCCCGGGGAGCCCGCAGAGCCCCGAGCCCGGGCGAAGCTGCCGCTGGAGCTGCGAGGGGCTTTTCCCGGGAGACACCGGCCGGACCGGGGCGGGGCGGGGGGGCGGCGAGAGCACCGGGGAAGGGGAGAGGGGGGAGCCGCCCGGCAAACATGCGGCGGCTCGGGAGCGCGCCGGCGTTTTCCCCTCGCAATATTTGCCTCCTGAGTCCCTGAATAGTTTTTTTTTTACTAAAGCGTGGGTCTTGCCTGCTGCTGAGAAAAATCGCCTTTAAAAAAAAAAAAAATTTTCTCCTCTCCACTAGGTTTAGATTTAACCGCAACACCCACAGAAACTGCCTTATGAAAACCAGACTTTTCTATGAAAAGACTCTTCTGGCAGCAATTAGTCTGGTTTTCTTTAACAAAATTTTTTGTAATGTCATTCAGTGGGGAAAAAAAAAAAAAAAAATCCCAGGATAATTTTGATTACACAGTGAAAAAATAAAAGTAAAATAAAAAAAAATTAAAATTAGCATATTCGTTTTTTTCCTGTTTAAAAAAAAAAAAGTTTAGGTTTCCCATTGATCAGAAAAAAAAAAAAAGTCGCTAAAATTTTGCGAGGATGGGCTTTCATGGGAAATAGGCTCGTTCCGTTTCTGTGTGATGGGCGTAAAAGGCATTAAGCGCACACAGTCGTTACCGACTTGTTTCAGGGGCTTTGCCCCAGCCTCTCAGCTCCACCCCGGCTGGGAAGCGGCGGGAGTGGGAGTGGGAGGCTCGCGTCGGGCCCCACGCAGCTGCGCCCGCGCCCCCCGGCAGGCAGCGCTCGGCTGAAAATTGCGCGGCTGCTTGGCGCGCAGGGAGGTGCGCTTCCCTTTCCGCCCCCCCGCACCCACCCTCCCCGGGCAGCAGGGCGTCCCCGCGTGGGTCCCGGCCCCCGGCGGGGCAGCGGTGCCCACCCCGACTCCTGGAGACCCTGCCTGCCGCCCCCTGCCCACCGGGGGAGGAGGAAGAGGAAGGGGTGTGTGTGTGTGTGTGTGTGTGGATCTCACCCCAGGAGGCGGGGGAGGGTGGGGGTAGCTGCCTACCTGGAAGCCTGTGGCGGATGCTCGGGCAAAGCCGGTCCCTCCACCTCATCCGCAGGTTTTTGCTACTTTCCCCCTCTTCCTCCCTCCCTCTCTCCTTGCTCTGGTGAAAGGTTGCATGTTCCAGCCCAGAGATTCAAACGTTAAATTACTAAACCAGAGTAGGAAAGGAGGGAGGGAGAAAAAAAAAAAAAAAACAAAGGCGTGTTTATATTTCAGATCTTTTAAAAGGTCGGCTTTAATTAGGTTAAATACAAGTATTATTGGCCCAGAAACACATACTGCAATAAGCTCGTTACAAGCCTAATTGCAACGCAAAAAAAAAAANTCCACACAAAAAAAAAAAAAAAAAAAAAAAAAAAAGTGCGTGGGGAGAGAGAAGAAGAGCCGTGCTCTTTCGGCGCGACCCACCTCCCCCAGTGCGTGCGTGGAGTTGCGTGTGCTGCGCAACCCCGCGCAGATGCGCGTCCCTTCCCGCCCCGGCCTCCATCCTTTTGGGGTGCTTTTTGCATTTCCCCGCGGTGCTTGCCCGGAGCGGGGGGACACACACACACTGCTTTTGTGGCTGAGCAGCGTGTGGAGTGTCCGTGCGTGAATCTGAACTTGCCGTGGAGCCCGGTCCCGCTCGACCCTCCCTCCAAAATAGCTCCTCTCCCCAGCTGGTCCCGCTCTCCCAACCCCTTGGCAACGCAACTTAAGGGGGGAAGGGGGGACCATTTGCCCTGAATCACAAATTTTCATGGCTGGGAAAGAAAAAGGTAACCCTCATGTCTAGCTCAATTAATAAACATGGTAATTTCACACCCAAAAGGAGGACATTATTTCACGGGAGCGCTATCGGCTCCATCACAAAGGGTCACAGCGCAGCTGTGGCGAGCCCGGGGTTATTATGCAGCCTGATGATAGGATCCCGCTTGCCATCCCGGCTCCTTCCTCGGGGCGACCAATAGCCCCCGGCAGGGCTTGTGCCACCTCATGATAAAGGACTTACCCGATGTGTGAGAAAATGGAGCAGCTTTCAGATGAGAGGTAATCAGCGTGCAGCCGCAGCCCCTCGCTTCCC
>VZSF01010824.1:1200265-1237427 GCA_013398295.1 Chionis minor | reverse complement strand
GCGCGGTTTAGGCCCAAAAAAAAAAAAAAAAAAAAAAAAAAAAAAAAAAAGAAAGAAAAGGAACCAGGTTTCCCTAGGTAAAAAAATAATTCCAGTGGATCAGGAATATTTCAGGAGCCCTGCTTCCCTGTTTGTATGTAAAGCGGAGGGGCAGCCCTGGCTCCCCGGTTGTTGCTGCCCTTGGCGGGGGCGGGAGGGGAGCGGGGGCGGCTCCCTCGGCTCCCATCGCCGCAGCACCTGTCACCTGGAGAAGCTGTGACTTCACATGCCCCGCGGCTGCCACTTCACGTTGGGGCGCATTATTCCATCGCCGAGCGGTGTTGACATAAACACCCCATCCCCCCCTGACCTTCTACCCCGCCTTCCCCCTCCTCCCGATGTGCCCGACTCTCACACGAATATTTGGGATGATCTCTAGGACTGTAGAAAAGTTGTGCGTGTCTATTTTTTTTTTTCCTCCCCTAATTAAATATTTTTTCCTATTTTTTCCCCAACTGACTGAATTGTGTTTTAATCGGGAGCCCTTAGGATTAGCTGTAATGATATGAATGGTTAAGGTGGGAAGGGCTCAAGGCTGGAAAACGCTCTCTCCTCGGAAGAAAATATCAGACACCCCGCGGAAATAACCATGCAGAGTGTAGGTCTTATGTAGATGGAAAGAAATCATAGGGCTGTTGCTGTAATGCGAGGCATACGTGAAATCTAGCATTTGTTTAATCGAATCTTTGTTCTGCTTCCCATTAATTGTCAAACCAAAAAGAAAAGGAAAAAGAAAAAAACCAAACCACCAAAAGACACGAAAGGAAGAGGCAGGAGAAAAAAAAACACCCAACTTTAGTTGCCCCAAAATGCTGATCCCCATCACTAAAGCATGTGTATCCCAGAGAAAAGTTTTGAGCTGTGCCACTGCTCAGCCCCGGTTCTGCTCCCGGGACTCCTGAATTCCCAGGGAAGAGGCGCACGGGCAACGACAACAGCAGGAGCAGCAGCAAATACGAGGCTCCTCGTCGCCTGCTCCTTTGAAAACAAACCCCATCTATTTTTGGTCAGGCAACCCCAGACAGAAGTGGCAAGTAAAGCTTTAAACCCTTTGGAAATTCCTTTCTGATTTAAAGAGAGAGCCAGGGGGCTTTCGTCCTCTCCCTGCCGCTGGTTGTGAGGAAGGGCAACAAAAGAGGTAAAATGCCTTCTCCAACTAACTGGCTCAGCGTTTCATATGCATCAAAGGGAAAGCAAGAGCTAATCCGAAAATGACCACTTTAATGTACACAAAACCGTTGCGAACCCATGGCTACAGCAGCAGAACCGAGGGGGATTTTGAACTCCCCACCACAACAAAACCCTACTCTTAATGTCATAATAACAGATATTAAACAAAGGGGAATGAAAGGATCTCACGCTGGTTTTTCTGCATTCTTGAGTCTAATTAAAAATATACAGAAAGAAGACATAGTTTAGGTCAAAATGGCATGAGAGCCGCCTTGTGCCAGTGAAGGGGCTGCAATTATCAGCTTAGAGGCCAGATCCGAGAGGTCTTACTCGGTCTTCAGCTCCAGGGGAGCCGAAAGCCAGCGCAGGGGAGAGGGTGGGACAGACATGTGCCCCGCCAGGGCTGGGAAAAGGGAGCTGAAGGGCCCTTGTCCTCTCCTTTCCCCTTCCCCCAGACAGCAAAGGGGGACTAAAACAAAGCCCCACAAGCCTTTTTTAAGTTTTTTTCTTTTTTCTTCTTTTTTTTCTTTTCTTTTTTTTCCTGGAGGCTACACGGGCAGCCCTTCCATTGGAATGGACCCAGGGTGTTTACTTAGTGTCAGGTTGTGACTCCGCTTCTGCTTTTGGGACTGGTGCCGCTGGCCTGGGAGGGGAAGCCTGCGGTAAGCAACAAGTGCCCAGCATGACAATACCTCCCCAGGGCGAAAATACCAGGCACAAAAAGGACCTTCTCCAAAACTGGAGGCCAGAAGCTGGAGCCAGACAAATTCAAATGCGAGATAAGGCACATGCAGGCGATTAACCACTTGAATAAACTACTGAGGGTGGGAACAGGTCCCCATCCCTCCCCGTATTTTGGCAGAGGAATAGGTGTCCCCACAGATGTGACTGAGTCCAATCCAAGTGACTGGGCTCACTATAGAGGTAATGTGGTAAAACGTGGCAGCCTGCAGTATGAGAGAGGTGAGATGAAACCCTCGCAGCCATGATTCACGAATGACTTAAAGACTTTGTGATTTGGCCCCTTATAAATATCCATAGTGGTGTTTTGCTGGTGTTACTGATATTTAACAGCAGGCAAACTGTCTTCTCCTTGGCTCATATGGAAGACAGTCTCTTTTAATGCTTGTTTGTTTTATTTTCAGAGGAGCCAGACTTGGCCAGGTGTCAAGAAGATGGGTCTTCTGTGAAGAGTCACTAGCGTCGCTGCTCTCCATAGACCCTTTTCCATCTTTGCAGAAGACATTCTTGGCGTCTGCAGGCACGTCAGGCTGCAACCAAGGTATTCCCATCCACCAGTGTGGCAAGCGATGGGAAGGGGCTCTTTCAGCCAAAGCAGTTGAGGAGAACTATGGATGGTGCTCCCACCTCAGAGAAGGGACATAATTGGAAACGCGGTGGGGTGGAACTCAAAACGGAGGGAGAGGGGAGCAGTGCTTCTCTCATCCCATGGCAATCAGAGAGACCAAAGTACACCTGAGCTCAGTGTCCCATTTACCCCTCTCTCAACCAGTCTGATGGACCAACTCAGAGTGCCTCAAGGTATTGAATATGTTTCAGCTGTAAAGACGTAGAGGAGAGCACCCCCCACTCTTGCTCCCAGCAGGACATGGGTGGCCTGATGGATCCTTCTTTCTTAGGTGCTGTCTGTGCCTTGTCCTAGGAGGCTTCAGCTGCCCAGGCCAGCCTGGCCACAGAGTCTGTCTCTCAGGGAGAAGTGGTGTCTTTCCAGCTTATCTGGCGAGGCCTTCCTAACCTGAAGGCCTTTGCAAGAGGCTCAGGAAACCTTCCCCCATAATTGTAGGGTGCTCAGCTCGGGGCCGTATGTGTAGTGCGATTATCGTTTACCAACACGGTGACTCCTACTAACCCCGCAGCACAGCTGCCTCGCTGGAGCTAGAGGTTAAGTATTAACTACTGCCCGTAAATCCGAAAGGTCTTCTCCAGGCAATATCGCTAACACTTCTGAGGCTGGTTTTATGCTGAGTTTTTGAGGAAAAGCTGTCAAACAGAGGTTTTGGCTAACATCGCTCCTTAGCTTGTAAAATCGTATAGGGGGGAGAAGAATATCTGATATTTGAGGGCTTGAGCTGGGGCTCTCCCCCTTCCGTTTTCTTTATGGCTTTGGAGTGACACCTACGCAGTGGCATTTTAAACATTTATGTGCTGTTTTCAGCGAACACCTGCAGAGAGATCCCGCTGCCCTTTGCAGGGAGCACTGGCTGGAGAGGGAGGGATGCTGTGGCTCATTTTTCCCACTTGCAGGTGTAGGCTTGCGCCACTTCATCCCGCAGTGGTCTTTGGCTATTGAACCCCCCGTACTTGGCATCGCAGGGGGGCTCCCCATATGCTCCCTGGCATGGGCGCTGCTCTCTGCCCCCTCGGGGCGTGCGGGCTCCTGCACTGGGCTGACTGAAGCTACAACTGTCAGCTCTCACAAGGGGAGAAGCCCTTCTTCAAACAGGGCTTCCAGCATCCTGCTTAATGCGAGGCAGCCCCGGCCCTGCGATGGCGTTCTTTGAGGCAGGGTGCCCAGGAGATTTAGGAGCCGAGCAGTAAGCTAGGAGGGTGCCCACAGTGCTCTGCCTGTCTCCTAAAGACGTAAAACTCACAGCCCAGAATATAGATTTTGGGGAAGCTGAGGTGTGTTTCCTTAGTCCCCTTTGCGTGAGGCACGGTGTGGCAGTATGGGTGCAGTTCTTATCAAGATAAGTACGTTAGAAATAGCAACAGACAGACAGATTTAAAAATAAAAGCGATTCTGTGCAGCAGCAGCTTTGTACACAATTAATTCCTTGGGAGAGTGACTTAAGTAACTACCCTATTGTAAAGCCAGTTGGGATCTTGAGATACAAACAACAGGAGGAATTTGAATCTAATAACAAAATTATCATCATCATCGTCACCTTAAATGAAAGGGTAAATGAGAGTCGGCAGGAGCTTGACCACCTTTCCCAGGCTAATAAAATAATCTTTTTGTTCATTTTGCTCATATCTGATGAACATTGTGTCTAATTGCTGTGCTGCTTGGAGCTCCATTGCCAGTATAATTTTGAAGTGTTTAGCTGTTGGGTTTTTTTTATTAAAATTTGCCCGCATGTGAGTCTTGGTTTATACGTTATTCACTGGGAAGTGTAAATTTTCTTAACCAATATTATACACAATGATTAGTTAAGCCATAAGAATAAATGCTGACATATTTAGGGCCCAAACTTGTCAACATCTCACTTTTATTTGTGTGAACACTCACGGCATGTTCTGCATGGGCGTATTTTTAGTGCGGCTGCTCATTCACCTCTTGGCCAGCATGATGGCTTGGTGAGCGTGCTGGGATGGGGTTGGAGGTGATGGTGGTGGGGAGCCTGGGAACCAGGCTGGGACCTGGGAGGTCTGCACTCTCTTCTGTTACTTCTGTCATAGGGGACAGGATCATAACACAGTACAAAAGTACCATGCTTTTGTTGTCTGTTTGAGGAATATAATCAAATACAACCGATTAGCACAGGCTCCTGTACTAAGATTGTCCCCAACACACGTGGCTGGCTGGTGTGGACTAAGTTGCAAAACATGACTTGCAAGCTGTCGACACTTCAGAGGAATGAAAGGCATCGTGTCCCTTCTGTAATCTACAGTTTGCTCTCCACATTTTCCCAGTATAGATGTACTGGGATTAAATTCACTACTCTGTGCCCAGTTCTTTTGCGCTGAGAGCAGTGGGAAACAGCTAGGTGTCTCTCTGCACTTTCAGGTACTTCAGTGCTTTAAAAATCTGATCCCTGAGTGTCTATGTCCTTATCTTAAGATCAGCCTAACTGACTTGGAAGCAGGTGAAAATTTTACCAAAAATACTCGCTGGCCTGTTTCTAAGTATAGGTTACAAAATAAAGACAAAAGGGGTACTTGGAGTCTGTGCTATTCGAGCTTACATGTATCAGGGGAGCACCTAATAATGCCAGATGGAGAGCTGGATCCTGCAGATGATGATACATGGGACGACAGTCTGCATCCATTGAGTTTGGGGGGGACTCCTCACTTTAGGAAAGCCGCTCCCAGGCCTCGGCATTTGGAGATCTGGACAAAGAGATTGAGCTGCCGAGGCATCGTGTCATCCCTTGCACCCTTTCCAACACATCCTTCTCTTCTGGTTTTACTGATAAAACTCTCTGGTTTTACTGATAAAATTCATGAGAGGGAAAAATTCTCAAGGAAAGGAAGCAAACTCCACAACCCTGCTTATAAATAATGCCAAGGTTTGAACCCAAAGTGATGGGGAAGTCACATTTTAAGCTGTGCCTATGTCGTGGATTCACCTCATCGCGTGAGAAAGCACTACTGTCACTTCAGATTCTCTCCTCGCTGTTGCCTGGGCAGTGTCCAAGGTGGGAATGGTTGCACGCATCTACTGCTGTGTTTCTTCTACGGCTGTGTCACATTTCTCTGGCTGGTCCTCAAAGAGGTTGTTTGTCCCTAAATTCAGTGGCCTCCCCCAGACCCAGTCTCTGGTATTCGACATGAATCTTGCTGCCAGAACGTGTCCTGGCAGCCTTTTCCGCGGGATGCTCTGAGTGATGGACAGACCTGTGGCTCCTCAACCGTTGCCCTTCGTCCTGTCCCTAAGCGCCTCCTGTGAACTTCCACAAAAGGACTCTGAACATCGCTGAGCAGCGTGATATGTCTTGGCATCCCTGCCTCGGCCTCTTCAAAATGTGCTTCCCCTTGTTCATAGCAATCAGGCCATTTCTGATGATGGTTCAGCAATGCCTCCCAGGCAAGTGAGGGCATGATCAGTCCTTCTTCTCTGAATTTTGTTCCAAGTGAGTCAGATAAGTCAGCTAGGCAAGGAGAAGCTCTGCAAGTCAGGGGAGAGCGGTGGCTTGCAGTGTTCATGTGCCCCCCACAGCCCTGCTTGGAGAGAAAAAAATCGCTTCTCAACCCACGCACCCGGGAAGCCTCCGTGCTGCTGGGGTGCAAGGGGGATTATTGCCTGGCATCTAAGGCTGTAACTTATGGAGCATAAGGTGGCTGAGCTCCATAATTGCTGCTGTTTCCTTTCCAGTATGTGTCCCAGGAAATTAGCCAGACGGCCCCACTGATGTTAGGGGGGACTCACTCCCAAGAGACTTGGCTACTTTTTGGTTTTGCCTAAAACTGATTGTAGAGTGGGTGGTACAACTATCTGTCCTCTTTCAAACTGGTCTATCTATTATCTCTCCATGTTGGTCTAGGGCTATATTCTGGTGGCCCTGACTTTGGACATTTTGGGGCTAGGAGATTGGCAGCTGATGAATTTAGGGATTTTCGTGGGTCCCTTGTTTGTAAAAGTAGAGCTGTTGCATGTAGCTGTACATTCTACAACTGTGCAAATAGCTGGACGTATGGCGATGTGTTAGTAACAGTATGATGAAATCCAGAAGCGACCGCTCTGTCAATTATCAGGAAGTGGCCACCAAGGTAGGAAGGAGGTTTTGTTCTAAAAAAGTAATTTCTCTTTCCATTGTTACTTGGTGTTTCAGTCAAGCCATTTATTTTTCACCAGGAATCCTGTCAAGATCAGGCTTTATTTTACCCACAGCACAGTAAATTGTACCAAACGAAGATGGGTGAAAAAGGAAAGGGTTTTCCATGATTATCTGCTTTTGAGGTAGCAGAAGGCACACATATCCTATCCTTTCCTAAAAAAAGGATGCTCTAGCTAGGCATTTTGCATAGTGATTGGGTAGAGGTTTTCGCTGGTAAGTGTCCACCGAGACACTTGATTAACCCCAACCACAGCTGATCTGAGCGTGTTACTCCTCCTCCTCCTGTTGTAATAATACATCTTAGACAGGAGAGCCGATAAACTTCACCAGTGCTGGAGCTTGCAAAGACAGAAGCAGTTTCCCTGGGAAACGTATGGCCCCGCAGACCCCACTCAGACAGCTTACCGCTAAATTATCCTCTATTTGGGCTGTTCTTGTTAGCAGGAAAAGGCCTTGGGATCAGGCCATCTGGGATCTGGGGTGAGGAGAAGCCTTGAACGGAGGAAGTGGGAGCTTTTGCTGTTTCACTCGTCAGTAGAGCAGTTCCAGCAGGCAGGAAAGCCATGCGTGCGCTGTGCATATCCAGCGCACGACACCTCCCGCTCAGGCTTGTAGGACAGAGCCCATGTTAGTCCTCTGGTGAGAAGGGAATGAAAGCACCCAGTTGTTACAGGAGTTGTTCAAGGCCAAAAATCCCACCCTACACAGCACTGGAAAGAAATGCAAGCCTCTTGCCTTTCAAATGCCAGTGCAAACCACTTTTCTCTGCTCCCCCCTCTAGAGTAGTACGGGATTTCCAGTGCACTGGGGGAAACAAGCATGGCATAAACATACAGAATAAAAGGAAGATGTGAAAGGGTTTGCACTAGGGTGTGAATTTGCTGGAAGAAAACTACAAGCACCTTGTGATTATTTTTTTTAGGTTAATGGCGGCAAAGAAGAATTTGGCCTATATCCATGGATAGAATCATGAATAAAAATTGCTTAACTAAATCCCACTAAGGTGCCAGTCTCATGTGCTTGTATTGCTGATACCAGGAGGTAGGCTATAATTATAAACTTACTGCTCAAGACATGCAGAAGTTAAATATAAGAATATTGCAAATGCAGAAGGGGAGAACACTGGTTTCCCGTTCTGCTTTAATTCCTGCCTGATGTGTGAATCTGAATGGTGGTGGTGGGTGTTATTTCTTTTGCACTGTTTGCTTTTTAAAGATGTACTTCAAGTGGGACGGTAAAACCTCCTGTGTTTTATCCCAAATTCCCCTGGTAGCAAAAGAAAGTAAGAATAGGCATGGAAACCGGTCCCCTGTGTTGCAGAGGGTCCATCCTCGCGGTTGGTGCCAGCGCTGCCCATGCCGGGGCCGCAGGCGGGGAGCCTCCGGCATGCCGAAGTGCTGCTCCTCCCTTTGCTGAGGGCCGGCGTGGCGTTCGGCAGCCACCGATTCGGTTGTCTGCGATGGTCCCCGACCTTTCCATATTGCTCAAACAAAACTCTTTGCAGAGCACTTGAAATCTTCAATTTGCACGGCCTGGGCCGGCTCTTTCTGTCTGCAGCGGCTGCCACCGCCGTTCCCCAGCGCCGTCTGCTGCCTGGGCTACAGTAAATGCTTTATTAGTACCAGGATAAATTAAAATGCCTGCACAACCCAGGAGAAAGCCCGCCTATATTTAGCATCTCCTCCGCTGCGGTGGGCAGCTCTTGTCTTGCCTGCGCTCTGCCCTGCCGATGGCGTGATGTCCCCTTGGTCCCGACGCAGGACCCTGGGGCCAGGAGCCAAACCCGGCCGCAGCTACAGCCCCGTCACCACAAGTGAAGCTGGTGGGGCTCAAGGGGGAAAAAGAACCCCAAAAGTTGACTCCGCAGCGTTATCGTAAAAAGTGTACGTGCACAAGGGGCTATTCTGTCCGCTGTGTTTATGTGGCGCTCCTGTTCGTGCTAATAGCAGTGATGTTTGTATGTCCCGTGGTGGGAACAAACCTCTTAGTGAATAATGTAGTGTTAAATTCTGGGTAAGACATCAAAGTGCCAGTAAAACTAGTGCTATAAGATTACCTCTGGCAGCTCCAGCTTGTGACCAAGCTATTTTTAATATTATAAAATCTGTTGCTCCCCTCCCATGAATAGGCATACTGTGTTTTGCTCTTTCAAGTCAAAACACGCTTTTGTGAATTTCTTTCTCTTCTGCTTTCTGCCCCCCGCCTCCCCTCCCCACTATATCTCCATACTCTCCCATGTCCTCTCAGGAGGACAGTAAAAACGAGAGTTCAAGTTTTCAGGGAAATTAAAACACTCATATTTTAATTTCCAATAGAGACTATTCTTCAAAGGTGGGCTGGGCGTTTGATGTGAACCAAGAGAAACTGTGTGCCTAGGTATGCTTGTACTTATGGTACCTACAAATGTCACCTGCTTATTGATCTGGGGTCTCAGCAATACCTAAGCAGACAGAGAGTATAAGGACCACGAGAAAAGGCCACGGGAACAGGAAAAGGCCCTTTTAATTCTACCTTCCTGCTTTTCCATCCTCCTCCCCCATCGCCGCCTCCTCCAGCAACAAACCTAGGTGTCTGTGGAACTCATTTACATGCTTTGCTTCCACTGCCTACTCCCCTAATTTATTCCATATGTTTATTGCCCTTTGTGTGCAGTACTCCTGCCTGTGTTCCCTATTTGCTTATAATTTCCTAATTTTTCAGGTTCTATCTCCTGTCTTTTTTTTGTTTGGGTTTTTTTGTTTTTTGTTTTTTTTGAACCTGCTCACCCATGTGTGATCTCTCTGAAATTCCTGCTTAAAGCAAAGTTAGCAGCAGCCACCAGTGCTACTTGGAGCTTCGGCAAGGCAAGGCTTTTAAAGCCATGCCTTGTTCAGAGGTACTATGCCGAGACTGCAGACAGGATCGGACCTACTGGGAGATCCAATTAGTATGAGCCCTGCTTCAGCGAGTCAACGCTCCCCTTCTCTGCTGTTTCGGGAGCCACAGCTTTCTAGAAGGGCCCATAAGGAGAGGAAATATCAAGACACCTCTCAGTACGTGGCTTGGTTTAACAAAACGCTGAGCTGTGCACAGCAGCTCCCACTCAACAGAAAAATGCTCAGAGTCTGAGAGCATAATTTCGAGCCTGAGATTTGTTTTGGAAAGTATTAGCTGTGCCATTTTCAAGAAAACCCTGGTAGTCGCCACTGCTGCCGTTCTTTTATGCCCTGACAGTTGTCAATGAATTTTTATTTATGAGCAGGGACTAGGCAGCATCTACGCTGCATCTTGTGGATCCCCCCTCAAACCTGGTGTGTGGATGGAGACTCTGCAAGCATGATCCCAGCCTTTCAAATGCTTGGGCATCTAGATGCCCCATGGGAGTGTTGTTTGAGCAGAACTTTTTGGATTTTCAATCAAGCTGGCAGCTTTGCACCTCTACGCAAAATCTAGTGAATCCAGAAGTCCTAGGCAGAAGCATGGGAATGCAGTATGTGATAGCGGGCGCTCTGCAGCAAACACAACTTTTGAGTGTTCAGCCCACCCATGGCAAGGCACCATCTGCCCACGAGGCTGGCGAGAGGGTGGGTGGGTTGCGGGCTGTGATAGACCTCTGTGGCTCTCGCACTTGGCTTGAGCTGCTGAGCCCTCACAAGTCTGTGTTGTGCCTCGGCAGCCACAAAGTTCAGCAGGCAAGGAGCTGCTGCTGTGTTTAGTTAGCAATGCCTGTAACTCATAGCTGGTAGAAGAACATCAATTAATTTTTTTTTTTTTTTTTTTGGTAACTATGGTAAGACAAGCAATAAGTTTGGTGTGTGTGCAAGCATGTATGGGAGCATGTTAGCAAATAACTAGTTTCTTAGCTACAATCCTTGGTTTTCTTCCCAACGATGCAAGAGTGCAAGTCTTTGTGTTGTTTTTTTTTCTTTTCAGTGACTCTGTTTCCAAAGGGATGGCGGTGATTGCCTCAGCGATGGCCGAATTCTTTACACAGAAACCCTTAAACTTGTCCTTAGGTTTAAACTTGGGAGTTACCTGTTTGACTGTGTGGTCAGCCCAGTGGATTTTGGATGTAGACACATACCATCGCTTGTCACAGTGTTGGGTAACCTCTTCACAGATATCTCTTAAATCTGTATCTGTATCTACATCTTTATCAAGATCTAGATCTATTCAGTTGTCATTCCCAAAGATGCAGTGTTACACGCAAATAGATAAATGAATACACACAGACATGCATATATAAACCCAAAGCATACAAATGTAATTTGTTGGAGAATTCTGGCTGTAAAAGGTCTTACAGAAACCTAGATGTGCTTAAGTACCCAGTATCAGTACCTCCCAAGGCATGTTCTGTTGGCAGTTCACAGCATTGTTTCTGACGGCTGTGCAGCGCAGATGCCTTTCGTAGCGAAGCAGAGTTCCACCGAGCTCGGTTCCCTCTGAGCGGGTCTTTGCCGTAGCTGTACCCCTGATGGCCAGTGACCAGTGCACCGCGCACTGGTATTGGCATTCACTGGTGGCTGCACAACCCAATTTACCTCTCATTATCTCATATTCCTGAAAGGCATCGGGTGCTAGATTTCCCAAATACAGGTTCCCCTGGAATTATTAACATAGTCATTATTGGCACGCTTGTACCCAAAACAAGATGTTGATGTGTGACATTGCACCTATTCCACCTTCTTGATTCTCTGTAGAAACTGAGGGATTGAATAGCCAGAACTTGCCTGGCAAAGGAGTAGCAGAGGCGGGGAAAGAGAATTGCTGCACCCCCCTCGCTCCCTCTTGATTCCTGAAGCTTCCGTCAGCTGCCAGCTCCATCGCAATGTCTGTGAGTGCCTGGCCAGGCAAAAGGACGTGGGGGCGGATGGAGGGCACCCACAGGGGAAGCGAGACTTGGCTCTGGAAGGAGGGACGGGAGACATAGCAGGGAAGAGGCGCCGGAGGTGCACGTGAGTGTGTGAGAACCACCACATTGCTGGAGGTGAGAGAAACCGCCCAGGTGAAATGCCGGTCCTGTAGAAGTCCAGGGAAGTTTTGTCTTTCCCTTCATTGGAGGCAGGGTGCCAGTCCTTACTCTCAATACAACCAGGTATTTATATCTGAAACGTGCTTTATATTTTCTTACTTGGGATGGAAATGTATCCTCTTTGGTCACTGATGTGGCGCTTCTATTGAGAAAGTCTCCCGGCACTACTCTGGGTTTTGGTTCAGGGACTTTGTCTCTGTAATAGTCCCATTGCCTCTGACTTGAGCTTAAATCCCTGTGAGGAGAAGGAAAGTGTTTTGTGATCATCTTGATGTCAAGCTTTGCCTTACAGTACACGATGGCAGCTCCCACCAAGGGTCTCCAGTGTGCCTGGGGTCTCATCCTTTGGGGGTACCTTTTGCTAAAAGGGGCCCAAGCAGTGCATGCATGTAAAAACAAATACCATGAGTGTGTAAGACATGGGGAGAAATGTGCTTTCCTGGCTAGTGGAAAGGGATGAGGTGGGTATGTGGGGCACATCTTGCTTTTGGAAGCCAGCAGGGACGAGCCTGACTGCCATTCACATAACAGCGCAAATTTTGGCTGGGCTGGGCTGTGAGTTGTGTCTCAACACTGGCTCCTCCGTTCTTGGGAGCAGAGGCCACCCTTTCTCCTGAAGAGTGAGGCTCTCCTTTGTGCCATCCCGTCCTTCTCCTGGGGCAGGGCAGGCTGCGCCAGGGCACAGGGCATCACCTTGTGGGACACAGCCTGTCCTGGCCGCCGCTCCTGCCCCTGCCTCTGCACCCCAAATTTTCTGCACAGCACAAATGCCCAAGTGCTAGGGTCGCCTATGCATTAAGGGGAGCAGAGAGACCAGCCCTCTCTTCCCTCCTTGCCCCCCACGGTGGAGCAATTAAACCCACTGTTACATTTTTTCATTTCCCCGCAGAGCTCTTCTGATCTACACAGGGGAAAATCTGACCTGCTGTTCAGATACTTGTCTGCAAACCCACCTTCGTAATTTTTCCTTTGTTTTATTTAACACGTCAAATTGAGACTAAGGTTTTTACCCTTCTGGTTTTTTAACAGTTACTGATTTTACCATGTTTAGTTTGGCAGTTTAAAAAAAAAAAATCAACAGAAGGATTACATTTCAATGGCACAACACCCTAATCCTCAGGCAAATGATTTGTCCAAGCTTAATACGAAGTACTTAGGATGTATTGTTTGATGTAAACACTAGTTCTAATAAAATGGTGCCTGAGGTACAGTTCTTCAACTTGTAATACCCTATTTGTGTTGGCCTGTACACATTGGATTTGAAACCATTATGATAAAATATATCCTCTTTAGCCTGATAAAAAAAAAATAAAAAAATCACAGCATAGGGCCTACTCTCCCAGGAAGGACACTGAGTGTAGTAAGGAGTCTCCTGCGTGCACTGCGAGTGATGTAAGGATCAACCAGAATTACGCCCCATCATTTATGGGGCGCACCTAGGGCAGAAATCATCTCTCTCTGGGCAGTGCATCAGTCCTGGTCTGTCCTCGAGCATCCTGGGGAAAGCAGCTTCGCTGCCCCACTGCTCAATACCGGTATTTTGGATTCCATCTGAGGTTCTTCCTGGCTTTTTCCCCGAGTCACCCCATCTATTTGAAATCATTTGTATTTGGTGATATAAATACGTGTCAGGTGTGACCAAGGGTCTTAGTAAAATGCTGGATTTTAAAGAATCGGTTAGGGGACTAACTAGGGAGGGGGCAAGGGCAGAAACACAGCACAGCAGGCATCCCTGTGCACGTCGAGGCCCGTCGAAGAGCAGCCAGCTTAGCACCAGCAGGCAAAAACGTCCGGCATGTCAAGACATTACATTTGTCTTACCACTCCATTAATACATGAGTGACAGAAAGTCACTTCCAGCCACCTCCCCTGCTGCTTGTACTACCTGGGTTCCCATGGAAGGCTTTCACAGAAATAAGAGGAAACCCACAGCTCTGGCAGTGTTCCGGCAGAGTGGGCTCCACCGCTGCCTGCATGCCTTTTGCAAGGGGTAAATACCAACATTTTGGGGGAGGCTTCCACGTTCTAACCCAGCTATGGCCTGTTTGAAATAATGCTGCCTTTATGTCAACCTTTGAAGCCCTTTTACAAAATAATCAGGTTAACAAAGGTAATTTGATGATAAATGGGGCAAGGATACCCCTTTCATGGAGATTCTCTGTAGCAGAAATGGAGATTGAGAGAAAAGTGATTTAAAAGACAAGAGGAGGTAAGGAAATCCCCAGAGAATTGCCCATGGACACAAAAGAAGGGAAAAAATTACAGGCATGGGTGCTAGAGACTAAGCACGCTTGTTATCAACTGGTACAACATTTTGAGTTGCTTCCTATTAAATAGCGCAAGTGGAGGATGCTTTAGTCAAGACAGTGCAGAAGTGGGCTTCACATGGCTCTGTGGTAGAAATCCCCAAATTGTTACAAAAAGGTCCTTCGGCAAACTCCATGCTTTTTCCTCATTCCTCAGGGCTCTGCTCAGTCGTGGGGTCTCTCCTGCTGCTGCTTGTGCACTCGTGGAGGCCCCACTCCTGTCCCCACTCCCACTGCCTGTGGGCTGTTCATTACCAGAGCTAGCCTGGAGCTGGAGAGTCAGTTTTGTGCCTCTTGGAGAATTATTTTCCTTCATCACAGTCTCAAAGCGTCCAGCAAACAGGATCTCTTGACACTGCCAGAATAATTCCTCTGGGTCTGGACCTGCCTTGACCAAGCGAGAAGGAAGCTGGGGCATCCCGAAGGAGGGTGCTGAGCAAAGTCATGGAGGCTGGGAGGGAATAGCTTAATGCTGCTGCTGTTACGATGCCACTGGGAAGCAGTTACAGCAGTTCCCAAGTAAGCTTTCCACCTGCAGTGCAGTTTAAGGACAGAGCTGTTGCTTTTAATTTAATAATGATAACCCTGTCCCACAGGGCTAACAGATGCTTCTGCCATTTTGGGCTCCTCTTCTCCCCTCAACCTTTCTAGTGCATCTCATACTGCATGTGGGACCCATGGTTCTGCTCACTGCAGAGCGGCTTGTACCTTTCAGCCCCTTGGAGACGGAAGCTGAGTCATTCCAAGCTGCCTTGCAGTCTGTGTGAAGCACCAGTGATGAGGGACAGAGGGACCTCATCTATAGATGAGGGGGATAGATGAGGGGAGAGCAGTGGATGTTGTCTACCTTGACTTTAGCAAGGCTTTTGACACCGTCTCCCACAGCATCCTCATAGGCAAGCTTAGGAAGTGTGGGTTAGATGAATGGACAGTGGGGTGGATAGAAAACTGGCTGGCAGATAGAGCTCAGAGGGTTGTGATCAGTGGGGCAGAGTCTAGTTGGAGGCCTGTGACTAGTGGTGTTCCTCAGGGGTCAGTACTGGGTCCAGTCCTGTTCAATGTATTCATCAGTGACCTGGATGAAGGGATGGAGTGTACCATCAGCAAGTTTGCTGATGACGCAAAACTGGGAGGGGTGGCTGACACCCCGTAAGGCTGTGCTGCCATTCAGCGTGACCTGGACAGGCTGGAGAGTTGGGCAGGGAGAAACCTAATGAAATTCAACAAAGGCAAGTGTAGGGTCATGCACCTGGGGAGGAATAACCCCATGCACCAGTACAGGTTGGGGCCTGACCTGCTGGAAAGCAGCTGTAGAGAGGGGGACCTGGGAGTCCTGGTGGACAACAGGATGTCCTTGAACCAGCAATGTGCCCTTATGGCCAAGAAGGGCAGTGTCATTCTGGGGTGCATCAAGAGGAGTGTGGCCAGCAGGTCGAGGGAGGTCATCCTCCCTCTCTGCTCTGCCCTGGTGAGGCCACAACTTGAGTCCTGTGTCCAGTTCTGCGCTTCTCAGTTTAAGAAGGACAGGGAACTGCTGGAGGGGGTACAGCGAAGGGCCACAAAGACGATCAGGGGGCTGGAACATCTTTCTTATGAGGAAAGGCTGAGGGAGCTGGGTCTCTTTAGTCTGGAGAAAAGACGACTGAGGGGGGATCTCATCAATGCTTATAAATACTTCAAGGGAGGGTGCCAGGAGGAGGGGGCCAGTCTTTTTTCAGTGGTGCCCAGTGATAGGACAAGAGGTAATGGGCAAAAACTTGAATATAGAAAGTTCCATCTAAACATGAGGAGCAACTTCTTTCCTTTGAGGGTGGCAGAGCACTGGAAGAGGCTGCCCAGAGAGATGGTGGAGTCCCTGACTCTGGAGACATTCCAAACCCGCCTGGAGGCCATCCTGTGCCACCTGCTGTAGGTGGACCTGCTCTGGCAGGGAGGCTGGACTAGATGATCTCCAGAGGCCCCTTCCAACCCCTAACATTCTGTGATTCTGTGACCTGGCTTGGCACAGAGGTTTTGGGTTTGACAGAAGAGGAGCAGTACTGCACACCTTTGTAACATTCCTATTTTCCCCAAGGAGATACAGAAACATTAGTTGCGTAACAAGAAAATGTTCGGCTTTCTTGCTCAATGCCTTGAGTTAGCTTGTGGGGTAAGCTCATGAAATTGGAGCCTGATCAGATATTTCAATTGTCTGGGCTCAGTATCTGCTGCCGCTTGCAGCAGACCATGAGAGACTGGGTAAATTAGCTGAGACTCTGTAGAGAGCACAGTGGGAAAAGCCATCTCATGCTTCTGGGTGTCCCTACACCTGAAAACACGTTAAAAGGGGCCTGACTCGTCCCAACTAAAATGTGTGGGCTGACACAGTTGAAAAAAGAGAAGACCAAAGAGCTAACCTTTCCCCCCGCTTTAGGCTGACCCTTGTGGAAGCTGAACAGATTTCTGGCAGGGAGGGGACGGTGAGCTGAAAAACGCAAATAGCATCCCTCCCTGTTCTCCTTTCTGGAGGCTGGTGTCACAGACAGCTTTCCAGTGAAAACAGAAAAGTTCCTGTGTGAAAATTCTGGCAGCAACAAAACAGAAGACGGGTTTTTACCCTTTCCCCAGAAGACATCACTCAAGTGACGACTGGTCCCTGATGCTGCTCTCAGCTTTCAATTTTGCCCGTCACAGCTATTCGTAAACGAGCCTTTTTGGAGGTCCCTTTTTTGCTCATGTGGCGTGAGCGATTACTCATTGGTTTTGGGAGGAATTAGGCAGACTGTTTTGGGAAGGTGACCAAGCAGCAGGATTTCCTAAGCTGTCTGGAGACGCTCTGGCAGGGCGACAGGAGTCGTTATTGCTGCTGCAGTCGGGGCCACCGTACACGCAGAGCCCGGGCGCTCCTGGAGCAACACTGGGCAACACCACCAGGCTTCGTTTCAAAAGCCCATCCAGGTGGCCTGGGAACCTTCACGCGCTGGTGGCCGTGCAGCCACTGCCACCACTTTTTGCTCCGGCATGGCCGGAGGTCCTGCTGCCAAGCCTGTTGCCAGCTTGCCGTGACCCGGGGCAGGTTGCAATCTCTACATATCCGCTTAGTCATTTTTCCAACCAGCACGGCAATGCTTAGCCCCAGACCTGGTAGGGAATCACACACGGAAGCTGATCAGATAAAAACTGTGCCTTCCACTCCAGGAGCAGGGGCTGAAATTACACCCTGTAATTATAATGTAGTTAACCTGTGACTGCGCTTTATATGTATTTTTTTTTCCCTTCAAGCCAATTATTACTAAAACTGTAAACTCAGTATGACTGAGTTGTTTATCACTGCCCTGAGAGGAAATCATCATTTGGCTTCACACTCCTCAGAAGCCAGGTACACTACTTACCTTATATTTACACTGCTATTAAGATAACATTATTATTAATACCGCTATTTTTCTGGCATTAGCGCAATATTGTTGGTATTAATAATACTTAATTCAGGTCCTCAGTTCCTTAGGAGGAATCACAGCCCATGGTTACTATTAAGCTTGCAACTGGGTAATAAGCAGTTTGTCCCAGCAAAATTACCGTCTTTCTTTACAGCGAGGTGGCAATAGACCACGGGAGCCTTGCTGGCCTGCCGAAGCCAGTTGGAAAATATTCTCCTGGGCTAAACGAGCTTTGGATCTGGCTCCCTGCAACTGAAAAAAGCCAGGAAGGGGGACAGGATCTACAGCCTTGCTGCCACCAGGGTCTCAGCAGCCCCCCAGTGGGGGGCTGCTGAGACCCTGGTGGCAGCAAGGCTGTAGATCCTGTCCCCCGGTGGGGCTGCTGATGTCACCTGTGATCGTGGCCGACATGCCACCACAAAGGTGGGTCCCAGCGAGGGGCTAACAAGGAGGCGAGACTTTGCTATTGTTAGGTCGTGGGATGGCGGGTGGGAAAGGGGAAAGCAAAGGCCGCTGTGGTGGGCTGATGGACGCGTTCCTGTCACATGCATGTTCGTGGGAAACAGCAGTCACTGCGTCAGAAAACGAGGGTTTGGCACTGGGGGAATAAAACCGTTTGGCTTGATCCCTCAAAATATTTCTCATGGCTTATCCTTTTAATCTGCACTTTTGACAGATTATCTTATCTGCAGAGGTGTAAACCTTACTCTGGTCCTGCAGGAGCTTCTGCGGAGTAGTTTTCCCCCGGCTGACTTTAAAAATAACAGCAGATTACTGGGGGTACTCTAAGTTCCCAGGCAAGGAGACCAGGATGTCTGCAATTGGGCCACACTGGGAGGTATGGCTGCACATTCAGAAATCTTACATTATAATTTATCCCCCAGGTGACCTGAGAAAAAGAGCATTCTCCCCCCTCCCCCAATCTTTTTTAATTACTTAGTCTGCAGAGCAAGGGGTCTGCTGCCAGCTAAATAATCTAAGACAGAAGTTTATGAAACCACTAATTTTTGCTAATTCATATTTTTTCAGCCTTTCTAAACATTTTTTCCCCAAACAACTCCACTTGAAATCTCCTGTACAAATCAGAGATACCCTTTCTTCTACGCCATCAGATATGAAAATACATTTTTCTCTTCCATACTGTTAAAAACCGATCTATTTCGCTCTCAGTAGCTATTTGCTTGCCCGTGCCTCCTTGTACAGAAACCAGCTTTGGCTTCACAGCCGTTTTCACTCCAGAATGCCCAGGCTGAGCGCAGGGTTTCTGCGCAAGGTTTATTAATAAATTGCTCCTCTCCTGCCACTGTGCTGACTCCTTGCAAACCCAGCAGTGGGCAGAATGTGATCAAGGAAGATTGCATTGATAGATGCATCTTACCAGAAAGCTTCCACATAATTAACAACATTTGTAGCCTTAAGTTGGAGTGCACTTTAGAGGCACTGTGGGTCTGTTGCTTTCTGCTCTTCGCGTGAATCCAAATGATCTTAACTAGGCTGACTTTTGGTATTACAAATTTCATCAATGATAAAAAAGAAAAAAATTGGTGATAGGCTTTTTAAATAAAAATTGCATTTTTTAAATGTGTGTGGGGAAAGAACATACTGCTACACTGCTATCATCAGCCAAATTGCCCCGTGTCTTTTTTCATGGAATAGCTTCTGCGTGTCTAAACCTCTGGCAGCACAAGAAATAGAGGTCAAATCACTGTCCTCTGGCCCGGGTTGGCAAGCTGCTGCTTCCACGAGTAGCCGCCTTGCAGCCAAAAGGATTTACTCATCTGAGTAGCTGCTCTTTGTGGTGTGGGCGGAGGAGGCACGAGCGACCTGGCCTACTGCAAATGTCACCAACCAGCCTTGTCGCTATCAGAGTTGGAGAGATCCAGCAGCTAGCTCAGCCTCTCTGCTAGCATCCACCGGTTACGTTGAGCTCATTAAGGAAATATTGATAGTGCAGAAGTTTGCAGAATATTTGATCCAGCTCGCTTCCTTTGAAGCTGCGTGGCTCTGAAACAGCTTGCTGGAGCGGGAGAGGGGAGCATGCGCATGCATATGAGAGAGAGGGGGAGAGGGGGAAATCAAAACGCTCGGAATTAAGAAATCTCGCCAAAAAAAAAAAAAAAAAATCTCTGGGTCGGGTTTGGGCTGAGAATTGCAAGCATCAGATAAAAATAACGAGTCACAAGGTAGAGGACAGAGCGCAGGGCTCCTCTCTCGCCCGGGGCCGCGCATGCCCCCTGAGCAGCAGCGTGGCGAGGGGAGCCCAGCAGCCTCCTCCAGCAGAAGGCTGGAGTAAAGAGGGTCTGTGTTTGATGTATGAGCTTTGGCTTGCCATTGTGAGTCACCCCAGAACTAGCTGTAGGCAAAACAAAAATCTTTTGTGATTAATTAGAAAAACTGGACAATTATGAATTGACTGCACACAGCCAGCGTACGGTAATATAAATAGTAATGAAGCTGGCTGGATGTGATGAACGCGCTGTGTTTATGCGGGATCGCGGAAGAAAGGATCCGAGTTAGGTGGTGTCAGTTTAAATAACATAATTTCTGCTCTCTGACTCTTTGTTTGGTCTTTACCCAGGATTAGATCTGAAACTTTAAAACTGAGTTTTAGTTGTCTTATCTAAATGCCTGGTTGTTCTTTTGATGTCTGCCCGAAACATATGCTTCTCTTCAACGACCATCTAAAATTATTATGTTACGATGAATGAATAAGTCTAGCGGTGCTGTAAGTGGTGTGTAGTTATTGTTGCTCCTTTGTGTTTGTCAGTAGCCCTCGCACAGGGTCTGACAGGCTCCATCCACGAACGGGGATGGGAAGATTATTTGAATTCCCCAGGTTCTTGGTAGTTTTCAGAGAGGGAGGGGTTGGAAAAAAAAAAAAAAAGATCTGTAGGCAGCTCTCTGCAGCACAATGGATAATTATATTCACAATGTTCTACATCACTCTTCATTTAGCTGCCACCTAATTAAAAAAATATATCGGCGACAAGATGACGTCAGTCCTAGAATGTGCCTCCGATTTCGGGGGAGCGGCACGCCTCGCCTCAGCACGGGCTTTTCACTGAGAGCAGGGAAACCGGCGCGTTCAATTTGGGGCGAGCTGCCCGCTTAATTCTGCCCTGCCCGCAGGTGGATGCGCAGGTTGCCCCGCGGCTACCCGTCGCGACAATCACGACAGCGGGTTAAACCGCACAACCGCCCCCACCTCCCCCCGGCTTCCCGCACCCCGGCAGGGCTTTGCCCCTCGCCGCGGGGAAGGGGGTGGTGGTGGGAGGGTGGGTGACCCTGGTCCCCGTCGGGGCTGGTGCCCCCCCGCGCCCGTCGCCCTCCCGCCCGGCCCCGCTTTTGTTCTCCGCTGCCACCGGCGGGGGCCGCCAGCGCCGCCGCCCGCCCTCGGGGGGGCCGGTCCCTGTCGCGACACGCTTGCTGGCAGATCGCCCGCCCTCGGGGCCGGGACNCCCCGCCTTACCCTCCCCCAACCTGTTTGCCATCTTTGCGCCTGAAATTTTTTTTCCCCTGTCCGTTTGGTTTCAGCGGGAAGATTTTAATCCTAGTACTTCATACTCACTAATATACCCAGGCTAAAACCACCGCGCCGGGTGTGTTTTTGTGTTACACCTCTATGAAGCGTGCACGAGTGCCTGTGGATGTGTTTCTAAAGAGAGCTCCAGCAGGAGAAATACTCCGCTCTTCCAAGTCGAGAAATAGTGGTGATGGTGATGAAGACACGGTCTTTAATTAGCCCGGTAATCCTGCAACAAAAAATACAGCAGTGTAAGATGAAGGCCTGTCTCTGCTGTAGTTTGCTGCACTTTTACTGCCTCCACGACAAAGACCAAAGTACGACGGAGCAGGTGTGAGAGGCAAGACAGTAATAAACATTTCTTTAAGATTACTATCGATCTCTCAGTAGATACTGTTGACAGAAGACGAAGATAACATCATGCAAAACAGAGTGAATGGCTCATGATGGTATTAAGTGTTCTCAGTATTCATTTTGGGGAAAGGGTGGCTTTTTTTACACTTTCGGCCCAGCCTGACTTAATGGAGCACCGATTAAAGGCTTTGAGTACAGCTGCAAACTGCTGCAAGCAATAGCACAAGAACTGTGGGCCTTACGCGGTGAAGTGTCCCACATACATGCAGAGGTATGCAGGGTGACACTGAGCTGTATTTTTTGCCAATACGTTAGCTCTAATGTTAAATTTCATGAAACTGTGCACTGGCCCAGACCGTTAGTGTAATGTTCCAGTCTCGCAAAGTCTTAATCGTGCACATCTTTGAATGTTTACAGAATTGCAGTCTAAAACTTTGGCTGAAGAACCACCCTGGGAAGCCGTCGGGCCATACTCCTTTTGAATTCCCGCTGGAAGTGTAGGGGAACAAGGACAGCAATATTAACCACGTTATCTTTTCTTACATCTCTACCAACTCATCTAGCCTAAAAGAAAACCCAGGTCTTTATCCTGCAAATCCTCCATGCGCACAATTTTCATTGCAGTCAATGATATCTGACTTAGCAATTGATTTTCTCATTATTGTTCCCATGTCAATTATTTCCCCAGTCTGAGTCAGAGTATATCTGCATTGCAACTAGGAGCCTGACCTCAGCACAAGCACCGCACGTTAGTTTTTAATCCGGTGAGCTGGAGTGTCCCTAACTGCGAAGGCATGGCAACAAGGGCACCGACCTCCCGGCGACGTGCCCTGCACCTACTGGGTTTGAAAGGCCTCTGTAAAGCACGTGACACTGTATTTTCACTTCGCTTCGCACACTGTATTCTAGTGGCAGCATGGGCAGCCCCCATGCAGTTCACTCTGCGTGATGTGTCAGGTTTCTGGGGTGCTCCCCCAGCCGCATACCCCAAAAAGCTCCCCGCTGGTGATGCTCTGTGGTGGCCACCCTTCTTCCTGCCGGGACTCTGAGCTAAACCATGTCCCGGTCTGCTTTTCCTTCCCTGAGCAACTCAATTCTTCAGAAATCTCTGGGCAGACTATTCAAAGTGGTTTACAATGCACGTGGTATTTTTGTGCGTGTAGCCATGCTGAGCTCGCTTCAGCCTGTGCCTCTCATGTCTGTGACGTGGCCAATAGTAAGAGCACTGTCCCCAATCTGTGCCTGGGACGTACTTGCTCAACGGTGGGTGAAACCCAATAGGCTGCCATAATGTTTCCTTCTCAGGGTTCTTTTTCTAAAAAACTTACATTTTGCTTTTTGCTATACTGTATATCATATTACAAGGGAGCCCTTTAAAATAATAATAATAGAGAGCTAAATTCTCTGCCTGTTTTTTCCCTTGGTAGCAATAGCCCATCACTGTTGCCATCTCCTTTGTCCGGGAATGATGTAAGGTCTTTTTCAGGCCTTGAACCATCGCGCTGCCACTTCTGCCACCTGAGATGATGCCTTTTACCAGTCTTTGGAGAATGCCGCTCTGTATATCTCTGACAGAAAGAAGCCCTGATTGTTTCCTGAGCTTGTGCCCTGAGCTCCTGCACTGGGCCAGGGAGAGCAGGACTATGTCCTTGCCACGAGGCAGGGGTCAGTGTCTGTTCACTGCTTTTAAGCCATACCTCTGAAAAGAGGAAAAAAAAAAAGAAAGCAAACATGACAAAATAGCAGCAACCTCTTCCCGCTGCCCCCAAAACACATGCTCCAGTGAATGCACATATTGTGCACGTGGGGAGGGAGTGGGGGAGAAGATCAGAAACCCCTTGGTGCCAAGAGGCTGTTTAGCTTCACAGGGCTTGGGTTAGCGACCACGTCCTGAGCACCTCCGGGACTTTCTCATCATGTGCTCTGTTCCTCATCTCCAGCATCTGTTCAGCAGCACCTGGCATCTGTGTTGCCTTCGCATTTTGTTTTTTGTCGTCAGTAGCGGGGTGGGCAGGTGTTGCTTCTGCCAGCACAGGAGCCATGCCAACCGCTTTTGGATGTCCTCAAGGTACAGCCGGCAGCTCCAGGTCCTCCTGCAGGCCTTCCTGTAACGCAGGCTTCTCATATTCGACTTTGGCACAGCCACAATAGTCGTAAGTATGTCAGGTTCCCAAATACTTACTCGCTGAAATCTCTCCTATTTAGATAGTAGCTATTTGGCAACTTTGGATGTTGCTCTTGTCCTGGCATAACCTTCTTCTGTATCTACACCTCAGCATTGATTGTATTTGCTCAAGAAGTTGGCAGGATTGTGGTTTGCCTTCTGCCTACCTGCCCCAAACTGGTGAGCCTAATAAAATGTTGTGAGGTGTGTTATGATATTCTAACGATGACAACTATCAACCTTTTTAATCAACCAAGACTTTTTGTTATCAAGTTCTTTATCATTTGCCATCTGCCAGGCTGTTCGACGTTGCATAGCATAGGCTTGGCATGGTGTTCCTGACAGATAAATTAAAGAGAATCGGTCAGATGAACCACTTATAATCTATGATAGTTATTTCTAACTTAACTGGAAATGCATGTGGAGCAAACTAGGATTTATAATTTGTTCATCCATTGCTATGTGCTGTGCATGCAACACCTTATCAAAATACCCAAAACTGAGCCAGAACAAGACAGCAAATAAGAGGCAGCTTACTCGGCGACCTTTCTGGTTTAACTGCCATAGGCATCCGCCAGTCATGTACCAAAATTTTTCAGGAATATCTTGTTGTTTCACTGATTCTGTTGTATGTTGCTCCCACTATTTATTACAGAATCACTCACTCGGTTATCTTATCTCTGGGTGGGCGCACTGCTATCTACAAAGGAACATCTCCAGCTCTGCTTTTATGCCCCAGCTGAATACGGAAGGCTATGACTAAGATTTCTGACTGATTTAGGATGACATGCTATTTGGTGCCTTTATCTTTGTTAGCCAAGGAAAGATTTCTGTCGGGAGGTACCTAGACCCTGTTTGCTGTCTGCTCATCTGGAGCCACGCTTTCAAAATCCAGTCAGGTTGGGTCAAGTTCTGAGTTTGCCCCAGCACAGATGCGAGTTGACTTTGGTTCAGGTAGGACATGCGGAAATGCAGGGCTAACATTTGCTTCATATTAGTCTTCTGAAATTCCTTCCTCCCTTTATACTGAGCATGAACTCATTTTGCAATTTTCAGGACAGATCTGTGCAGTTTGGGCAGAATATGATAAATGGTGTCCTTAATATGATTTGCAGTGTTCTATGAACTTACTCATTGTTACCATGGTTTATTTCTGCCCATATTCATGAACCCAAGAGTTTCATCAGCAGGTTCTTCCCCCCCACCCTTTTTTTTTCCTTCTCAATTTTCAATTGGACTGCAGTCCTTTTGTGCCTTGCTGACAAGCAGCCTTCAAAACCAGGTGAGGTATCACATTCTTTATTACTCTCCAGATGTTTCATTAGTCATGTTTCTGTGACTCTTTCACTTAATTCCCAGAAGCTTTTCACTTGCCAGGCATCCTAGTGGCACTCTGAATCATCCCAAAGATACTCTGAATAGAGCACTTAACTAAAGCCAATTAGAGGATGAATTTGCTTAGGTATGTTAACTTGCCTGTAAATGTATAGGAGACTGCCTTATTTTGGTATCTTTTCATTATATAATCTCCAGTTCGTTTGGATCCTGCCAAATCCTTTCCCACTCAATACCTACTTTATAAATTAATGGCCTAATTTAGCTTTTCCTCTTCTTGTGTTTTCAGTTTCATACTCAAGCTCGTTCCTTTTCTGCATCTTCTACATCTTCTGACTTTGTGACCTCAATTCAAAGGATCATCCAAAATTGTGTCAGCTCATCTGAAACCTCCAAGACCTGAAACATTGTGTTTCTATACTTGGGCTGAAAATCCTTTACGTTGGCTGCATAGATCATTCACTATATGGATTAGAACAGTAGGGATCTAGTCTCTAGGTATTGCTCCAATGCAAATAATCATAATTACCAGGTTGTCCAGCTCCAAAGGAAGACACTTGCCCACATACCATACCTACCATTAAGGGAAGAAGCAATAGTGTGTTTTTCCTGTAGCAAATAAGATTGGCTGAAGGCGTTTGCTGGCCTCCAGTAGTGGAAGTACTCTTCTTTAGTGCAGCTTGGGCATGGGTTCCTCTGCTGTTCTTTACCGGTTCTAGGTAGAAGGATGCAAATGGTTTAATTTGGCCCTCTTTTGCCAACAATTAGTTTATTCTGGGCACAAGGTAATGAGAGAGAGTCATTCTGAAGAGAGACCAGGAACTAATAATCATGCCTCCAATCTCCTGGTATGGGGCAGGGTTGGAGATTATGTTTTATTACATGACAGGGGTCAGGAACCCACAGCAACTGTGACTATTGTTATGGGAGGGAGACAGTTAGTTCAGGTTACCACTCTTTCTGGCTGACGTCAGTAATGAGGTCATCCAAACTTCTTGCTACTGACTCCAGCCAAAAAGAGGGAAGTGGAGCCCTGACGTTTGTAGTGGAAAATCTTAATATCTGCTGGTGCTTAAAATATGATTGACTGAGCTTTGGTGTTGAGCCCCAGCATTAGGGAGGATAAAATGAAGAGTGGTAGGGAGCAGTGTGTTGGAAGTTAGAGGTGCTCTGTGGCCTCAGTTCTGCTCACCCCAAGGCTAAGCGTGAGCTTAAGATCTCTTTGACTTCCATAGGATCTAAATTATTTGTATATAATCTGAAATCAAGATGGGCAGAAGTACACATGGAGTCAAGAGCATCATACTTCAGTCTGGGTCTGTATTACCAGATTGGGGAACATTTCCCAGTCCCTTGCCTGAGTGAACTCCCTTGCTCTGTTATGCCCTCGGACCAGTGTGTTAATAGAAATAACTCCATAAAACTGCTTTTCTGAATTTGGTGGTAATTTCTATCGTGGTCACAGAGAGCGTCAGGAACGTCTCCTTCACAGCGCAAAGGGCAACTGAACACAGTCTCTGGGAGCTTGCTGGGGAAGGAGGTGGTCACTCCAGTGGAGGTGAAGCTGATGCAATTCTTGCATCCACTAAGTGTAGTATAAAGATAAGAAGGAAAAACATTTTTTTTTCTGCCTTCTATATGGTTATGAAGAGGCAACCACAACCCATACTATATAAAGTTAAAAAGCAGGAAAAAAGTCCAAAGCAGTCATGTACGACGACTGAATAGTAAAAAAGGGTACTCCTCCCCTGGTCCAGTGTCTTTCCTTCCCAAATCACCTTTGGTCTAGCCTCCGGGAGTAAGGAGTGTTGTGGCTGAGAGATTGTAAAGATTTCTCCCGTTTAGGAGACAAGTTTAGGAATTAGGGAACTTATTCTGGGCCTTCAAGAAGCTGATTTTTTCTCTCTGCTCTGCCCCAGGCTCCTTGTGTGCCTCTGAGTCAGTGACTTTGACGTTTTTGGTGAGGAGGGCATGCCTCAGTCCTACTACTTGCAAAATTTGCATTCTCAAACACCTCACTGAGCTGCCACCTGACTTGGAGACAACTGAAATCTGAAAGCACCCAAGGATGTGCTTCGTACATCTGCTGCAGGTCAGACACCTCAGCGCATGCAAGGTAGAACGCTGCAGGAGCATGGGGCTTCAAAGCAGCCCCTGGGCTCTGCCGAGGGGCTGCGCAACCCACCTGGGGCTGCTGCAGCTGTGCAACCAGCAGCCTCTGCAGGGAGGGCTGAGTAATCCTCCCCGAGCCTGCTGTGCAGAAACAAACCTTTGGTTTTGGCGGTTAAGGCCCTTTCGCACCAAGAAGTCAACTTCTGGGTGCCCCTCCAATGCGCACGCCTGAAGTAACAACTCAGATCCCTGAAGGTCTCACCAGCTTGGTGTGCTGTTACTGAGGATGACCGGTAGTGGCTGTTTTGGGGCAGAGTACAGGAAAAGAGGTGAAGCCAGAGCAAGCTTTCGTCTGCTCTGCTCTGCCCTAACTGTTGCTGTTCCTGTCCTTGAAGACATTGGGTGGACACCTCAGAGCAGGGCCACGGGGCTGCAGCCCTTGCAGTGTGGTGTCAAACAAATAAAAGATTGCAAAATGCAAATATTAGAGCAATGGAAAGAGTTTAGGTACCTCAAAGATATGGCGTTGAGTGGTATGTATACCCTGTTATGTCATGCTTTATTTTCCCTGGAAAAAAAGGAGGACTCAAACCATTGTTTACAAGTTGGCAGTCAGATCACTCGCTTGTGTGGTGATGTTAAGTCCAGAAGTTACACCACAAGTGGGTCTGGCCCAATATCCTCTAACAAATTTATTAATGATGCCTGACAGGCTGTCTGTAGTTGAGGATGTTCAGTTACTAGTCAGAAAATTAAACTTACAGCTGTGTCACCCGTGTGAAAAGAATACCGAAAGGTACATCTAAAGGGAACCATAAAGAACACAAAAATCAATATTGCAGGGGTAACAGCATGTTTGCTAATACCCGGTTGCGGGGAAAACTTGGCTGTTTTTTTGAAAACTAATTTCTTATTGTTTGCTTATTGGTTTAACTGAACCCGGTTGAGTTGCCTTTGGTTTGGGATGATACGACTGAAATCCATCGAGAAAAGCGTATGTACATTTTTTATGTTATTACTCAATTTATTTCCCCCCTTATTCCATAGAAATATTGTAACTCCGCGAGTCCTACCTCCCCCCCAGGCGAAGACAACAGTAATTTTGTCCCAGAGCAGCCTCCAGCCTAGTGAAGCCTCCAGCCACGGCTGCACCGGCTCCTTCCGCTCCCAGTGCTCGAGTGCCACCGGCTTCAGTGGGAGTGGGGTGATTTCAGTGCCGCTAAGGAACCACACCCCAGTTTCCGAAAAGCGGGAAAATGCAGACAATAAGTAGTGGATGATGCAGGGGATGTTATTGTCTGCATGTTTGCCATCTGAGGGTAGATGCTGATGCTTTATCCCACTGAAATCTCTTGGAGATACAGTGGATTTCTAAAGCGGTGGACAAAGCACGCTTGCTTCTGGTAAAACAGAAGAGGCCAATGTGTAGGGCTTTACTGCCTCAATTTCCCAAGGAATTTCTAATGAGTCAGAGTTAACTCTAGTGTTTAAAAGTAAAATATGGTTATAGCTCTCAAATGCAAGCTACATTTAACAACCATATATTGATTTTTTTCCCCTTGTAATTTTATTTCCGTGAACATTTCTGTTTTCTTAATTAGTAGCCTTTTAAAGAGAGATTTAACATTTTCATTATCAGAGGGTAACTTATGAAACAGCTGTATGGAGAGAGAGGGAAAGACAGAGAGGGTGGGAGAAAAAAAGAGCATTGTCGAAGGACTTTCTATCTGTACTTCAAGGGGAAATGTGTGTGCACATGCACGCGCATGCACACGCATACAGACAAGCTGACCCTGACATGACAATTAAGACAAAATAGCAGTGGCGAAGCTGGTGACAAAACTCAGCAATTTCCAATTGCACAGTCACCCTGTAACGGGAAGAACTGTTTACCCCATGTTCCTTATTAAACTGAAGTATTTTATTTAATGAGCATGACTCATGCAAGGTGTTCCCATAAATCATCAGCTGGTTTACAAACTCAATAACTAGGCTTCCTGCTATAACTAGGCTGTGCACACCTTAAATTATTAACACGCCAGGGCCTTAAGGCAGATCTTTGATGATGATGATATAAACACTGTGAGGACAAGGTGCTCTCTCAGCAAAAGATTATTGACTCTAATTACCATTTACCACAGGAAAAAGAAAAGAAAAGACAATAAAATATGAGGGAGAATTTAAATCTCAGATTTAATTTTATGAGGAGTTTTAAACCCCCAAACTTTTTGTTGTTGTTGTTGCCGCCACTGCTGTCGGCTGCTGCTGTTGCATGATACTCTATAGTTGGCTGATCTTGAAAGCATGACAGTTGTTAAGAAGAAAAGAAACAAAAAAATAAAACATGAGAGAATGTTCAGTTGATGCTATGTACATTCTTTGAAATGGATGGAAAAAGGCCAGAGGGAACAGAAAATGATAATACATTGGAAAGAATCCCAGCCTTAATTGTTTTCATGTATGTAATGTAATAAAAAGGTTAAAGCACTAATATGTCTGACTACAGTCATTTGGTTTGTAAACCAGAACTGCAGGTCAGCCTTTAAAAACGGAATAGTATACTCTTATTATAGGCTTCAATTTTACCCAACCCTCATTATATAAAACGCTGGAAGTAATGGTATAGGGGTTGAAATACAGTTAACAGGAGAGCTTTATTTTTATTTCTGTCCAGGTGAAAGAGCAGAGGCAGTCCCATGTGCAACACACACTTCGTTTCTGTGAGTGCAAACTCCATTAGAAAGTGGCACGGTGAGGAAGCAGAAGCCGGATTCGGCGTAGTCACATCCTAACAGATGAAAATAAGCCATGCCTTTCACGACAAGAGGAAATGGCTTTCGTTTTAAAGGCATGTTTACAATGTTGTTGCTTTTTCAACCTAATTTTTGAACCTGTGTTTTTATTAATGTAAACAGCAACTTCTTACATTTTTAATGATCCTTCCATGCCATCAGATCCCAAAGGTACTTGGCAGATGGTATGATGAGGGCTCACTTTATGCCCACTGCTGAAATAAACCATTTGGGGTTGGAATAAGGCTATCATCCTGCCTTATTATGATAATAGGACCATGTCTGTAACCTTATTGGAAAGAATTTCCTCCTTCCCAGCTCCAGTGCACCAAAATCCTCCGATTTCTTAATTTTAATTGTTTTATTTTTCCGTCATTTGGGGGTGGAAACAACAGTGTCCCTAAGTTTACTCCTTGTTTGTCACTGCTTTGCAGCTACTAATGGATTTTCCATGCCCTGATACTGTGACTTATACATAGCAAGGCGATTGAGGCCAAACTCTGCGCAAAAATTGAGGAGATATATTACTATTTCTCCTCAAAAAGGGTTGGAGCTGTGATTTTATTTTTCTTTTGAAAACTAGCACCTCCATCAGCAACAGTGGGCCACAGCTGGAGTACTGGTTCAATATTGAGCATTAGGGATATGGCACTGTGAGCCACTAATACCATGTTCTGCCATATTGAAGCTTTCCTTGGAGGTCCTCTGTCCAAGCTCAGATCGGTCCCACTTCTACTTAGCATGTGATATATGGCACAACCAGAGCCAAAGCTTGTAAGCTACAGGCAGTCCTTGGGTGTTTTAGTGCGGAAAGCTTTTAACTACTGGTGCTGCTTCCATCTTCCTAGCAAGAGATGTTCTTCTGGGAAACACAGATGTATTTTCTTAAGAACATTCTCCCTCAGTGTTGCATATGACAGAAAGATAAGTGCATGATGCATGATATCCAGCAATAGTGGGTCCTTAGGTTTATGGGTGCCATTTAATCTGGATGTTAGTGTCCTATATTTGTATCAGTACTGAGAAAAATGAGTTTAATGCAGTGCTTTCACACTCTCTGAGGTTTAGTGTCCCAACAATGAATGGGAGATTTACATGAGTAACTCTAGTTAATATTATTGGGAGTTAGGAAAGCTACACAGTGCACATTGTATATAAAATATATATAATGTGAAAAACTGTGCATGAACATGTATGTATGAGACAGATGAAAAGAGAAAGATAACTGAACGTGTTCGCGCATAATAAAGTAAAAAAAACCCATCAACATTTCTTTGTCCCCACAACTCCATTAACAAGGGATATGGTTAATTTTAACTATACAAGTCAAGAATTCTGAGTTTCCATAGAAACCCCAACTCTGGTCCTCTTTGTGCACGTATTCCTACCTCCTATTTACTTGTTCACAGAACATAAATACAGTTGTATGGCACAAGTGCTCTCTAGTAATAGCCACGAATGCTCTTTCAATGCGATGTCTCAGGACCACACTGTGGGCTGAACACGCAACTCGGGTCTTACGTGTGACAAGATTTATTTCAACAGAGTTCCTGTAGAGTGAAACCGCAATGATGGAGCCCTGAATCTGGCCCTGCCCTTGTGTTTATGGCGTTGTTGTGTGATTTACCTCACGTCGTGTCACGTTGCCCACTAATGGCATCTTGAGAAAGTCGCAAAGTGACGAAAACAAGTTCTGCCTTGCGCTGGAATAGGAGCTATGTCAATCAAAGATGAGAAATAACCAACTAATTATCGCCTGGGATGTACAGAAAGCAGAGCCGGCTGCAGACGGAGCTGCCAAAGTTGCTGTAGGCAGAGAGGCAGCCTGCTGAAAGCACAGGGACAGGGTGAAGGGCAGCAAGCTGTATGAAGGCAGTTGAAGAAAAGCTCACCCCCAGGCGTGTTCTGGACCTCTTGTGTTAGCAGGTTGTTTGCGTGAGGAAAGCCTGAGAGAAGACTTCCCTGCAGCAAAGAGCCTTACCCAGGCCTGCAGAGACAGCCGCTAAGCTCACCTCTAAGCTCCAGCCCCGCTGCTGTGCTGTCACCTTCCTGCTACCAAAGCCACCTGGCGCCGTATTGCCTCGGTTTTGTGTTCCCAGCTGGCTCCACCTCTGCTGTGGTTGGGGTGGGAAGAAAGCACCGTCTATTTTCTTATGTTCTTTGGTAGCAGCAGCACATCATCTCCTTCACACCTTCTGCCCCATGCAAGCCTCTCTGTACGACTGCACCTTCCAGCTTTCCCCTGGACCTGAGACTATTACCAGTTAGAGATGCAGCAACACCTTCAGGAGGAAAGCTGTGTACCATCTCAAACCAACGGGCAAGAATAGCTGTGCAGTTTCCTTTTGTCTCTTTTCTCCCCACCCAAAAAAGGATTGGAACCATAGTCCCACCTGTTTTGGAGCAAGCCTTTTGCAGATAGCCAGCAGAATTGAACCAAGGGGCAAGCAAACCCTCTGCCTCAGAGGTCTGATGGCCAGGCTGAGTGACGTGCAGGGAGTGTGACCTGGCCTGTATCACTCCGTGATGAGCTGAGGGGTTTGCTCTGGGTGAGATGAGAGTTTGAGACAGAAGGTGAGAGCTTCAGTTCAAATCTAAACTAGAGTCCTGAGCTTTTGTGGCAAGACAGGCCAGCCCTTGTCACCCTTTGTGTCCGTGGGTTGTGTGGAATGGCTTGATTGTAGTAAATGGACGCCTATACTTACCATGCAACTGCTTCTGGGGTGGTGTTACTGTAACTTTGACTTCTGCGTTAGGGAAACCTCAGAAATGGTCATAGCCACATCAGAGAGGAAAAGCAATGTAACAACAGGTGGTGCTACAAGTGGAAGAAATGGCATTACCATGCAAAGAACATTAATCGGGGCAGTGGTGGAGATAAAACTCTCATTTTAATTTTTGCGTACAGATGTGCTCCAGCATTGCTTGCTTCTCTTTCTGTTTACAATCCATAACCCAAGTTATTCTTGGATTTTATGTTTTTTCTTTATGTGGAGGGTGGTTGGTTGCTGCCTTGTAGCTGACTGCCTTTGACATCATGGCTGTTCTTTGAAGCTGTTGAAAGCTTTGTAGCACTGGAAGACTTGGTAGATACAGACCATTCAGCAGAGCTTATGTGGCTATCACCAGGCCACAGGACTGGTGATGGCTCCCACTCTACCTAGAAAGGTACACACTTACCGCTGTCTTGAGAGATAGAAGAGTGGTTCGGGAAACTAGCACAGGTACATCTGCACATACAGCAATAAATGCTGCATGTGCATTTAAACCTGCCCATCACCATAAATGATTCCAGGAAGAGTACCTCTCTTCTGGTGGGGAAGAAAAGGACACACCTTTCCAGATGGAGAGCAATAGACTCAGCATAAGCAATGGGACAGCCTGAACTTCCAAATATGTGTACATTTGTGAAACTGAGAGCCACTGAGTCTTAAGAGCTGATTTCACCTCCCAACCTACACCTGGAGGAAGTGTTTCAAGTTTGCATTCTAGCTCTTTCTTTAAACACGTGTAATAAACACTGTCATAACTTGTAATGCAAGAATGTGCTGGAAAGTAATAATTTTAACTGCTCTTCTCACTTTCCCTTCCCATCTATTGAAATATAATAGTGTTTTTTAAACAAACAAACAAAAAAAAAGGGAAGGGGAAGTATTAGGAGTTCTGGGCAACTTGTACAGCAGGACTGTGTGTGTGGGAATGATATGGAAATTTTAATCTCTACTACTAGTTTGTTGCTGCTCTGGGAGGAAGCAAAAACAACAAAAAAACTGCCTGTAAGTACTTGTTGAAATAATGGCCCCATCAAACCAGATGTTGGCCAGATGAGCAGTCTTTTTGTATGTGTTCATGTTCCCCTTGCTAATATTTGATTTCTGTGCAAAAATTAAACCTCACTTAGTGCCTGCCTACAAACTGGCAAGCCTCCACATTATTAGGACATTTTAACACTCTTATATTTTAAACAAAAAGCTCAAAAGCATTTCCTGTGCCTTTTTTTTTTAAGGATGCTTAGGGAAAAAACAACAACAAAGAATTCAAGGGGCTAATTTTGCTTGAGTTGGCTCATATGGAAGGTCTTGCTGAGGAGAAAGTGTATATTATACTCAGATGTGTCATGTGGAACTATGGATGTGGACTCATGCTCTGTGCAGGAGATACCCACTGAATTAGGTGTTAAGGCATCACTGAAGACTTGTTGACTTGGACTCTTGTCCATTAAGTGCCTTCCAGTGAAGCATGCCAAGTCATAAACTAGTGCTGATAACTTGACTTTTTAGCTCTTGCCAGAGAAGCCTAATTATTATGCAGTAGCACAGAAAGCATTTTTATGATGAAGACTTCACAAGTCAAAATACCACTTTTTTTGTTACTCTGGACATCCCAAGGGTAAAAATCCAATGAGTCATTAAGTTCCTGAAAAGCAATATATTCATGTGGGTTTAACTATGTTCACAAAGTGAGCCTTTCCCTTCGTCAGAACTCTCTCCCATTATGAGAAGTTCAGAGTCCTTCTCTGACAGTAAAGCTGCCACATCTGGGGGATGAACTCAACAAACATGATGCAGCATCTCCCACTGTCCTCCAAGGCTTTCTCCTGAGTGTGTCACAAGATGTGTCACAAGACAACAAAGAAAATTAATTCAAGAAAACATTATGTCCCTACAAGTATTTTCTGGCTGTCATTATTGTATATTGATGGAAGCTGGGGTTCTGACTCATTGCACGTATTTACATGAGTGTGACTGGGTCAAAGTCAATGGACTCAATGGTTTAATATTAGTGCATGGCCTTTGGGAGGTAACCTGAGACTTTGGGGTCTGATTTTTTCCAAATAGTAGAGAACCTCCTGTTTAAATTATGGTAGATAGAAACTCTAGTACTTTCATGTTACTGGAACTTGGTGTGTAAAGCAAAACACGAAACCAACAAGTTCCTAGAATGCTATAGCACAAAAGTATCTTCTCAGTTCTTCTGAACGTGTTGATGTCAAAATAATTATTTGGTCCAAACCAAAGCCTACACTAGGAAACTGTGCTAAATGCCGGGAGAGGTTGCATTTTAAGTCCTGTTCAAGCAAAGAATTGATCTAGTCTCTTAAAATAAGGTCGTGATGAGCTGTTCACCAAAGAGACATTCTCAACGTCTGTGAGAATGAGTCTGCAACTCAATGTCAGCACTGTTAAGTGTAACCCAAAGTAAACTGCCGTTTTATTCTTCATGGCTCGGGATGATCTGGTGATTGTATCAAGGCCTGATGCTGGCTCACCTGTATGTTTATCTGAAAGTTCACAAACTCTGTCTGTGGCCATTTTCACTCCCATAGGTCCCATTAGTATCAAATGAAGTGTTTAAGGGATATTTGAATACCTAATACAACTTAGGCTCATACCTGTATGCCGCCTGTGTTGCTTTTCCAAATTAATGACAACGTTTCTGGTTTTAACCACTCTGTGTAAAAACCAGTCCTTCTCCATGGCCTTACTATATGATAAACCCTTTCTCCTTAAGAGTTTTGTATGTAAAGTAGCACAGATTTAATATAGCATGTGTTTTATTTTGAGCAGACTCTACATTAGAATGCAGCAGTGTAATAGAACTCTTCTGGTTGACAAACGCTCTGGTGTAAATGATTTAATTTACTAGCTGAAGCATGAGTCTACATATTATTGTACTGATCAGTCATTGCATACTAAAATCACTCATCCTTAATGTAATGATTTGGTATCCCTACAGAGAATTTGAGTCATCAGAAAGTCATTAGATACAGTAAAAAATGAAAATTACTATTACACAGCAGTAAACACTATTAACTGTTAGTTAAAACAGCATTTAATTTAGCAATGCAACAGTTTACAAATTTCTGCAGTTTACTTAGTTCTCATGTAATTGTGACTACAAAGCTAATGTTTCCATTGCCAATAGCGTGACAGAAATATGGGGTGAGGGAAATATGATCAACTATTTCAGCTCAAAGTGGAGTAACTACACATTGTTACAGCTCATCATGTTAACCTTTATCTTAGTGGTTCAGCCATATGAAGTAGAAGCCATCACTGATTGTAGAGAAGGCAAGAAAGAATACTATAGGTTCTTTAAGGCATCCAGGCAAACTGTCTCTCCATGGCAGGGATGGTATGTTATTAATGTTATTTGCCTCCTGTGGCAAATGGAAATTTTGCAAAGAAATGTAAAGGAAAATAGAATGCAACAAAGTTCAGAGCTCTGTTACGGTCTTCAAGCTTTGGGAGTCTAGTACCAGGGCACCTGTGGTGGCTGGTTCACGTTGCTTCTAAGGAGCAGGATAATATTCGTAGGCAACTCCGAGGCTCCTGAACACCTATTAATATAAGCACACATCTTCCAGTGTCCAAGATCTGAATGCAAAAGGAAAGGGTCCCATGCCCCTGGGAGTATAATTTCATCAAAGGGGACATTTTGAGTAAGGCCATGGTAGATTTAATTGCCAGGGACAAAGTCTGAAAAATGGACATTCGGTGTCTATGTGTGACATACAAGATTCACACAGGTTTAATATCCTCCCTGTGCACCCGACATGACTGCCCCTTCCACTGTGACTGTCTCCTTTCATGCCTATGGCTAAATGTTATGACATTGCTGTGAACACGTGTGTTCAGTGTACAGTAAATGTGGCTTGCTGGGACAATGTGTAGCGTACAGTGGGGAAAGTTTACCAGGCTTTTCCTCCCTGTTAGGGATAGGTCTAACATGCACATGGGGATGTAAGCATATATTTGCTGAGGAATGTATTTAGCCTGGTGTCAGTAGCAGCTGAAAACCTGATGGATGTTTGCTTAGCAATAAAACATTCCTTTGAAGTATCATCTGTTTTTACACTTGGAAAATTGGAAAGTACAGTTTCTACAGGAAAATAATGCTCACGTTTCTTTAAGTTCTGGCATATTGGTCCTTGTGAGAAGTCACCCCTCCATGAAGAGGCAGCAGGGCTGGTACAAGGGGACATGGGGCTCAGTGTGCCCTCCCTCTTCACTGCCTGATTTTGCAGCTGAAGTGCCTAACCAGAGGGTTCCCACTGTACCCACTCAACCAGTGGGTAGCAGCCTTACTTAATGGAAAGGGAATCTCAAGCCAGGCGTGATTTCTAAAGCTAGAGCTGTCACAACACTTCTAATAATTTTTTTAAACTAGTGTTATTAATAATTTAGTGAAGGCACTTTCCTCTGGTACAGCTAGGACAATTTCACATTTAGGTTTAAGTGGAAATTAAAGGGCACTTGTGCTAGGTGAATGCAGCCTGTGCAAATCACACTTTTTACTGATAAGCTGTCCTGTTGCAGGCAAGGCCCATGATCAAGGTCTCGTCTCGTCTCGTCTCCTCTCGTCTCGTCTCGTCTCGTCTCTTCTGTTCTCTTCTCGTCTCTTCTCTTCTCCCCTCCCCT
>VZSF01010824.1:1134720-1200221 GCA_013398295.1 Chionis minor | reverse complement strand
TTCCCCTTCCCCTTCCCTTTCCTTCTACTCCTCCTTGTCCTCCTTCTCCCTTTCTCCTTCTCCTTTTCCCTTCCCCCTTTTCGTCTTTCTATTTTTCTTTATTTTTCTTTCTTCATACATGAAACTTGTGGCAAACCTCTGGTAGAAACCATATCTCCCACATCCAGGATTAGCTCCTTAACCACGGGGCTGTGGTTCCTTTCATGTTGTTTTCTTTTTGTCACACAGTGTGCTATAAATGTCCGGGCCCCGTTTTACTTATTCCAACCGTAATCCACACAGGTTGCATAATGGACTGTCTTCTGCTGTCCTGTAATTCAGCTGAAGTTCCTGGAATAATACCAGAGGTGAATCTGACCGTTCACTTTACAGATACATGTATATTCTTTGTGGGTTCTGTGTACCTATAAGGTACAGGATCCTGCAGAGGATCAAATGTATGTGACTAGACTTCACTGATAAGACAGAATTATGGGAATTCTCTCATTTTCATATGTTTGAATGAAGAATTGGCTGGAGGGGCATTTTTTGTTGGTATCACATGAATGTCTGGTGATACTTTTCAGTTAGCAATAATTACATTACATCTGCTGTGTACATAACAGGAAACTAATTCTTCTTAAGAAGCTACAGTACATGGATATAGATTTTGAGTTTTGTACTGTTACATTTACTAACCACATAATTGCATATTTAGTCCTATTACACTAGATCCTGAAATGTTATGGTGCAGGGTATAATTACATCATTTACTCTTGAAGAAACCCTCAAGATATAATATAAATAATACGATTGTAGATTCATAGAAATTAGAGATGGGAAAAGAGCCTATTAGGTCATCTGCAACCCAGTGAGAAAAATTATAAACAGTTTGCTGGAGTGTATCTTATCATAGGCATTGATTGCCCTTTCTACCTCCTTGTGCTAGAATTCCCCCAGATCCCTGCAGAAGAGCCGCTTGCCAGTGTGGGAGAGGGACCGTGAATTGGTGTCTGCACTGGCTGACAGCTATGTAGGAGAACTGGCAAAGGCACACCGGTTTTCCCCGGTGGTGGAAAGTCTGCCCAGAAATCCATGCAAAGGTGTCTTCTTTTCACCAGAGGCATCAAATCTAGGGGCTGCATTGGCCACTGGCAGACTTAGGAATGTTATATGTCCTGGGCTACTCTCTGCGCAGGACCTCTGCTGAGGTTTATACTGGCCACATCATTCAGCTCACCTTTAATTTAGACCCTGGTCTTTTCCTCTGTGTAGTTATTTAATTGGAGTGTAACTAGCAGTTATAAAGTAGCCACAAATATTAACAGAAGTCCTTATCCGAAACAGCTATCTCCTCTTCAGCCCTTTTTTCTTCCATCATGGACAGCAGCCTTCTAGGAGGTACAAAGGCTGGAGAGATGGCTGTGAGGTGATCCAGAAGCTGTCCAGGTTGCTTCTCAGTTTGGTGATCCAGAAGCTGTCCAGGTTGCTTCTCAGTTTGATATACCCTTCCATCACTCTCTGCTGCTTCCTTATAGGCACAGCTCCCTCCATCCTATGTTTTCTCACTTACTGGTTTTTGTCTTTCTTTTCCCTTCATTTTCTTGTCACTCTTAGAGAAGCTGGTTTTCCTTTTTCTTCCTTCCTCCTCCCCTTCCCATGCACAGGAGAGACCAGCCCCAACAAGAGAGTGTGTGGGTAAAACCATCTTCTGAACACACTCACCCACGGTGCATTTAGATGCGAGTAGAAAGAAGATAATTGTAATTGGAGTTTTATGGCTTCAGCCAGCTTCGCCTTCATTAGTTCTTACTGCAGGTACGTGAGGGAGAAGGTACTGTCACCATCCATCCGCATCATCCGTTGGTGTCTCTAGACAGGCCTCCGATGACATGTTTTTTCAGTCCCACGCTGTTTCCATTAGCTTTCGCCTGCTGCTAGTGGGTTCACTGCTTACCGCCTCTCCTTCCCTCAGTAGGGATGAGTGTGAGCCCTGGAGGGCTCTCTGGCACCTGACCCAGTGGGTGGAAAGCGGTCCTGCCATGATGCAGCACCCCAGGGGATGTCTGCAGAGGCCGTGCCTTGGGGAAACTAGTCCTTTCCCAAGAACAAAACCAGCATTTCCCCAGTGCCTCTCACAGCACACCCCTGCCCACCTCCACATGCTGGAGTGGTGGGGGGACAATGAGACCTCTCCCTCTTTGTCCTCTCTGGGGGTCAGACACAACCTGCTGAGGAGCAGCTTCATGATTTCATTCACTTCAGGGGATCTCTGCTGGGGATCTGGCCCTTTCTTACTTGAACGTGAACCAGCGGCGCAGCATTCCTGAAGGATGACTGCAGTGATGAGGCAATTAATTACAAAGCTGACTTAACTTCGTGCTCAGGTTTAAACAAGTTTGCATCACTAACATTCCCCTGGTAATTGCTCTTAAAGGAGCAGAATGCAATGTGAAGAAAAAACCATCTGGGCAGATATGGCTGTGTGAAAGGGCAAGGGTGGCAGGGGCAGGGAAAGCCAGGAGCAAGGACTCGGTTCCCCCATGAGCAGGGCAGCACAAGGGAGACTTCATGGTTTTTGGTTCAATATCAATGGTTGTGCTGTGAACCAAGGAGCTGATTCTGTGGAGAACGGGGTCTGGTTTGGTATGATGAGCCAGGATGACCCTCCTTGAAATCCTGATAGACCTGGTATCATGCTAATAACTGAGAACAACTGTGAAGATGCTTTGGGAAGACTGCTTCTTCCTGATGTCTCCAGCAGGAAGAGCCAGATGAGCGTGACTCTCAAGAGCTCCATGGAGTCAAGAATCATCACGGCTAATAATGGATGACTACATGCGAACGTGGAAACATGCAGGTGACCCTCACCTGTGGCAGTCACACCTTTTAATATTACTGACCTTTTTGCTGCCATAAAAGAGTTTAGATTGAAATGCATGTGTGATTGAGTCAGTTAATGATCTTTTACAAAAAAGGAGCAGGAGCAAAACACACTAGCAAGAAAAAAACCAGCTGGAGGCACAGGTAGCATGGGAAAGTGCATCTTTCGAATTATTTTATGCCACTGTAACCAGTATCTTCTGCTGCTTGGGATTTTCTAACCTGTGCTGAAAGCTTGTCTTTAATTAGCATTTCTGTGGAGCCTTTGCAACAATGAGTAAGTCCTCTTTAGCCCACAAAAGTTGATCACTTCACTAAGAGCTGCATGTCTGTATCTGAGAAAAGTTAGGCCCCTGTAAAAAACCATAAAATTACTTTGCTCCAACATCTGCCCTTAGTGGTTTTCAGAGGTGGCCTAAAGAGAATGGACTAAAGAGATGGGCTAAAGAGAGTTGTTCCAGATATCCAAATATAAGAAAGAGCAAGTTAGGTCCCTGCCATCCATTAAGATTAGAATGCCCTGTAATTCTGATTTCAAGCTGTGTTTTTATTTAAACCCTATCCATAGATGTATCTAATAAACACTAGTAGAAACTAATTTGCATTCTAAAACCTATTAATTTAATCATACTCATTATATAAGTCAACCAATAAATAGCAAGTAAAGCAAGCAGAGTGAAACAACAAAATGAGCTAACCAATCTAACTTAAATAATGACAAGCACCGCAATCTACAACAAAAAATCACGCAAGTTAACACTTTAACAGCATTTGCCATTTCATCCAATAAACATACAATGCATCCCAGTCTATTAGGTCTTTTATACTTGGTGTGACGAAAGTGTGGGATGAATAAAAAACAAGTCCTTACAGGCAAAATTCAACCACTAATGGAAAGGCTGGATAAAATCTTCCCCATTCTTTCAATGCTATGGAAGGAGGAACTAGAAGAGCCACTGGGTTGAAAATGTGTGTTTCTCCAAGGCAAAGAGGGATGGCAGAACCGTGGGGCCTGGGAATGAGTCCAGACATGATGTGTCAACACCATGATATGGAAGATGCTGTGTTGCTGTTGTGGTCCATGAGGCTGGAAGAGCGGCTGTTTCAAAGCTTTGCAGCCTGCCTGTGGGGAGGAACATCTTCTCTGCAGTGCTTTCAAATGCAAACATAAACTGGGAGATTTCACCCCAGAGAAAGGACAACCTGGTACTTGGGGCGGAGGATGAGACATTAGCAAATCTCGGTTTTGGTCCTTTTACCTGTTGAGTCTCTTTCTGATGAGAAATGTCACTAGGCTAAAGCTTGTTCTAAAGCCTAAACTTAATTGCAGAGCTAGTGGTTTTGGTACTACCACTACAGAGGCAAAAGTGACTGTTACCGCACAACAAAGGTAGCAGTGTCAGTAGTGAGGACATGGGTCAGATAGGACTGGAGAACCTGGCCTCTTTGGAAGAAACTTTCTGATGGTGGAGCATATTGCGTGAAAGAACAAGAGTTTATAGTTAACACTTACGTATATTTAAGGATCATACCTTTCAAATACACCAGATTGCTGTTGTCTGCTGCTCACTCTGGCCCTGCTTCCCAAAGCAAAGGTGACCCCTTTGGCCTCTGCAGGCAACTCCACATCCTTCAACAGCAGTGTCAGCTCCATATGTCATAGACAAGGCACAGTCCATAGTGCATCCACTGATGATGGTTAAGAAAAGGACTCTACTGCCAAGAGTTATACAGCCCTTGGACTTTTTTCCAGAGCTCTGTCTATGGTTTAGAGAATTTCTCCTTATTATTTCTCTCTGAGCCTCTCACTCCAATTTCCTTCTGTTTCCAAAAATCAAACAAGTCCCGAGTACTATGACTCCTCCCTGAGGGAGGAGATTTATTGTTTTGGCGAGAACCACCCACTGGCCAAGCACTTGCATAGGTCAGTTCCTGAGTGGTAAAGCCTATAAATAAGTTCGTTTAGGGATCTGGAGATGCCCCTGGGAAACTTTGCATCAACACATCTGTGTAGAGGCAGCTCCAGGCCTATGCCTCTCCCATTCCTTTTATTTTTAGAGACTTATTCCCAAGAACAGCAGACTTCTTTCTCGGGGCCATATTTTTTAAAGTGGTCCTATCTCCGCATCCAAGTGTGAAACTATAATAATAATAATAACAACAACAACAACTAATGATGATGATAAGAGTAATACCTTTCACTTATGTGTTTCTTATTGCTATGATTTGCATTACATCAGAAATGTACAATAGGGGCTCCCTGCCAAGCAGATAACCAGTGTTGACCTGAAGAAGCTATGCTCCAAGACATAAGCAAGCTCCAAATAAAAATACACATGCAAAATTATATACACTCACATATATGGACTCAATCTGATTCATCCAAAGAGATGAAAGCAGTTGGCAAACAGCAATTAACTCATTTTCATGCAATAGATAAGCATCATCTTTCTATCTGATGGATGAGCACGACAAGTTAAACGACTTGCCCAAGGTTACACAATGCACCAGTGCAGAGCTTGGAAGCAGTATAAAGGAGTTCTCATTCCCTGATCTAACCTTCTTCTTCTTGACTTTCATCTGAATTTTCAGTGTACAGAAGAACAGACTTTCAGAAATGTGCACACACATACACATACGCTTGTAAACCTGGAAGATAAAAAGACATTAAGGTTGGGCTCTAACTGCATATGGTTAGCAAACTCCCCTTGAAGATCTGTACATTCTCCACAGCCTCTTAGCTTGCTTAATTTAAAAGGCTGGAGCCAATTAGCATTTGATTTTGAGTAACAAATTTTCTGTTCCAACAGAAATGAGATGTGTGTCTCTCTTGATGTGATAACTCTCAGTTTTAAAAAGTCACTGGATTTTGTCTTTGGATAAAGAAGTTAAGGGTAAAGCAAGAGTTACCTGTAAGTTGCGACGGGATGCTTTTCTTAGCAGCAGAGAGATTTCAACTGTTTAAGCTGCTTCCCCTTTTTTGGTGTCTATCTGAGAGGGAAGCACTCAATATTAATCTCATAGCAGTAAATTACAGACAATTCTCTCACTTTTGTAATGTTATCTACTCAAAGATCTTCAGCAATATTATGCACTAATTCAGTATGACAGCACTGCTATAAAGGTATATGCGGCTCCTCCACATTTTAAAGAGGCAAAAAAATTATAGAATGATACTTGAAGGCCTGCTTGTTAGCAACAGTGCTGTGTGAATGGTATGCGTGGGTGTAAAGAGCCAGGCATATAAATGGAATAGACCACTTCCAGGGACAAATTGGAATATGCATATAAGGCAAACTGTTGCACCCAATAGCTGTGAAATTTAATATCACACAAGTAAGTGACTTACCCAAGATCTCAAAGGAAATCTGTGGCAGAATCGGGAAAGCGTCCCGCTCTTGTTCTTGAGCCACAAAACCACTCTTCCCTTTGAACCTCCAATCAGTCTTTTCTTTGATTTAAGGTTGACTGAGATGAGCTGATTAAGTTTCCATGTATCATCTGGAAGCTTCAGAACAGGATTGTTTTGCTAGACATTCCCATCAGCCCCCATAGTTTCAGGCCTTTTGATTATAAAATGCTTTTTACGTTAGTCTTCATGGAAACTCCCTTTTTCTTTTGTTTTAATCATTTACAAGCTGGAGCCTTGCCAATTTATGTAACATGGTCTCATCCTACTCATTATTTCATCATACTCCTGCCAGATCTTTATTAAATATATTTCTTTCCCCCCTTAGTAAAAAAGGGATGGGTGCCTGGGAACCTGGATATGCAAAATGAGTGGGAATTAAGATTTTTTTTTTCTCTGGGTTTTTCACCCTCTTTCTTTGCAGACTCAGAAACATCGGTGAGAAGAGCTATGTTCCCCAGTTGTGGGAGAGCAGCGCCTGTCAATTTTAGGTGGGTTAGAGTGAGGGGGTGGGGGGTCTTACCCTTCCAAACTCCATGGTTCCCACTAAGAGGAAGCCAAGCCACAGACTTTGAGATCTTACTTATGTATGCTAGGGGCACACAAAATCTGTAAAGTTTGCTCTATAGGTCAATGGAGCAGGATTTTAGCTTTGTAAATACCTCCCAAGCCTAAATATCTGCCAAGCCTTTTGTACCTGCAGTTTGGCTACTCTTGGTTTTCCTGTCTTCCTTCACCACTTTGGTACTTTCTTTTCCTTCCCATCGCATCTCTTATTTTTATGGTGTATGCTTTGCTGACTGAAACAGCTACATAACTCCCTGCGATTTTCACCACCTACATTCACCCCTTTGAATGCCATGAGTACAAAATCTATAATGTGATACTGAGACATCCTCAAGGGACATAATGGTGCTCTTGACTTGGCTGGACAGTTCAGGGAGCAGGGGCACTGGACACAGCTGAATCCTGCTGGTGAAGAAGCTTGGCCGTGGTGGTTGTCCATCTGTAAGGATTTGTTTGAGAACTCCTTTTGTCTTATGAACACCCACCTTGTGAGGAAGTAGTCACAGGAGGTTAGTCCAAGGCTGTAGGCTATGTTCCTCATACTTGATAAAGCTACACTTCTCTTTTTGGGTTTTTTTTTCAGACTCAACCAAAGCCAGTGAGAGACATGTGATTCCATACTCCATGGAGCAATTCCCAGACCAGGCAATTTCCTGCTGATCATGTCCTTGAGCAGATCGCAGGTCCCAGTCTGCCTCTCTAACTGTTCCACCATCCTCTCCATTTGGAGCCAAACATATGTGGCCGCCATGGGATCTTGTAACAACTCCTTGCTGACAGCTGCTGGCAAGTGATGGGCCCACTAGCCTTTCCCAGAGGTTTTTCTCTGCTGTGGCCCTTGTCCATGTGAGGCTTTTCCCCCTGTGCTTACCTCCCACGGGCGTAAACTGTTTTGTTTGTTCCCAGGATGAGAGGTTTTTGATGTATTCTGCATATATTTTGAACCATGAGCTTTTGTACAGTTACACTGACTTGTGGTTTCCTATGTGTACAAGGTTCTCCTTACCCCCAGTGGTTTTCCTAACCTTTTATGGGTGATAACTATCAGCTTTTCATGGTTTGAAGAGAACAGGGACTCCCATTACTTAAACTTTCAGTTGTGCTGCAAACATTTTAACAAGCAAATCACACAAACTTATTTTCCCTCGCTTGATGGATACCATTTTAGTGTTCAGACAGGGACTTGGCACCAGGGAATCCAACTATGCTTTATTAGTGTAGCTGTTGGGCTGCCTGTTGTATGAGATCTTCTTCTTGAAAAACATGCCGGTCTATGTATAATACAGCATGGTGTTGTACTTGTATCATTGGCAACGTGCTGTCAGCTGAGATGAGGACCCTGGGTTGGTGTTTCAGGGGTATTCTCCTTGGGATCCCTCCCCCCAATCCTCACACATGGCTTATTTCGGTGCATTTCAAGTACAAACACGACTGCTCTTCAGAAGTACTTTTATGAGCCTCGGGGGTAAGTCATCTCTGGCAGGGATGATTTAGCAGTATGCCTTTGAGAAGGTGAACTCCAGCAGAGGCAGGGAAATCACCCCAAACCTCTCACGAAGGTGGTGGCAGACCTTTTAATGCAGATCCTGAGAGCCTCTTCTCACCCCTCTCCAGCACAGCCCCAGGCAGAAGGAGGCGATGCACTTCAGGTCTCTATAGCTCACATGGTACGGGAGACTTGTAAAAGTAATATAAAACGTGTTGTGTGCTAGAGGTAAATGCCCATCACTGACAGTTGAAAGCATCAAAACCTGGACGCCTGAACTGCATTCAGGAGGATGGGGCAGGCTCATATTTAGCCTGAAGGGCAAGGAGGCAATGGGGGAGACCATGCCAAAAAAATACGACTATGTGCTCGCATCCTAACAGAGAGGAGGACAAAAGCATCTCAGAGACATTTGGCTCCAAGGAAGTGCTCACCGGAGGCAGAAAATGTTGCCAGCAGGCCAGTGAGAGCTGGGAACAAAGCCTCAAATAAAATACAATTGGGATACCCAAGGGTCTGTCGTGAAACACAGGTCAATTGGCTGGAGGGAGGGGAGTAAACGCAGGGTCCCAATGTTGTCAGAAACGGTGCTGAAATTATAATTAAACTGGTACCATGTCACACTTGGCTTCTGTCTCAGTTCAGAAGTGGCTTAGGAAATAGGAAAATATACTGGGATAGCAAAGGTACCACTGCTCTTTCCCAGCTTCTATGGTAATTGCTGAATTTGTGGTTCAATTTTGTCTTAATTGCTGGAATAAATGGTGTGGAAAATGTAAATTTCTGAGGATATGCAGCAAACTTACGTAGGAAGTAACTTTTTCAGGAGCTAAACTAGTTATCACAGGGCTATTTATTACTTTGGCTTAGACCTGATAGTAATGTCGTTCGTGGCTTTAACATCTTCCAAGTACTTGGCAAATAGGAATCCCAGTACTGAACCATGTGATGGAAACACCTTTCAACAGTCTCAGAGTTTGGGAGGTGAGGAACATCAAGACTGGCCTCACAGTTCATGTTTTCAAAGATGGCTTTTACTTTTTGGTGCTCAGCTTTTGGGTGCCAATCTCGCAGGCCAGCTCTTCGGCTGTACTGAGCAACCACGAGAGCCACTGAGTTTCTGCTGGGATGCCGAGTGTGGTGTCCCATTACAAACACTGCCCATTTAAAGTTGAACAGCCTCTAACTAACGGTACTTTATGGGATATATTTGAATATTTAAGTCTATATAACTTCTCCAAGTTAACGTTGAGAGTCAGTTTTCCTTTCTTATGTGGTCTCACAAGGAACTGGTGGTCAGTTCTGGGAAAGGCAAAGGACTGGGAGTGGGACAGTCAAACCCCAGGTTTTCCAGGGGTGATGAGGGGCAGGAGAGCATGGACAAGCAGACAAGCGTGGACACCCCAGTGCGTGGGTAAAGGAGCAGCAGTCGCGTGGGCATAGCTGCCAGGAGGGTGTTTTCCCAAGCCAGCTCTGCATTGGCTGGTTTATCAAACTGAATCAAATTGCTTCCAGCAGCCTTTGGGAAGAAGTGGTTGTTTGAATGGGGGGGACACATCGAAGAGAGACCATGGTGCTATGGAGCTGGCTGTATTTTAGCTACAGACCCATCCTGAAGCCACAGCTTCAGTTTGTCCTGTCCCCTTTGCTGTAGCAACCTGGAGCTCAGTGCTTGCCCATTGGCAAGTGGTAGTCCGCAAAAAATCATCTTGTAATTTCAATACTTACATCTTTGTTTCACAGCGGGGCTCTAGAGTTTTGCAGCCACCTTTCAGGGGGCTGCAGACCAAGTTGTAGTTGTTAGTTATGCTATGCAATGGAGCAGCACTCACACAAAACCAACATGGCAGCTGGTGCTGGGGTTTCATGGACACATAACAGCCCAAATGCCAAAAAGACAGGGGGAAAAAAAACCTATTTAAGCAATTTTTTCCTCTCTATAGGAACTTAGTCTGTCAGCAGCATAAACACTTGCAATCATGCACTTCCTAGGATGCATGTGCTATCGAAAAGGGAGGTGTTAATTGCTGTGCTAATTACAACATGATTGCTTTGCACTTGTTTTGCACTTGCAGGTGATTAAATTTTTAACGAAGCATATTACTTGGCACTGTTAGCACAGTTAACACATTTCTCTCTCTCTCTCTCTCCTCCTCTCTCTCTCTCTCTCTCTCTCTCTTTTTTTTTTATGCCTTGGGAGAAGTCCCGCACCACAGACCCTTCGCTGGCTGCGATGTGCTGTTGTGCTTGGAACAAGCCTCTGTTTAGGCTGTCGGTAGCAGTACCCCGGCTTCCTGCTTGGAAAGAGCAGCAGCCTGTTATCATCAGGCTCAGCATGACGGCGCCGGCCAGATGCGAACGCAGAACCCACCAAGGTATTAGCTAAAAATTAGGCAAGGCTGTTGATGCCAGTCTCCCAGATTTCATTTAAAAACTACGCCAGCTCGAGCCAGTCAGGCGGCAGCGGCGGAGGGTGTGCGGGAAGGTGGGGAAATGACAGCAAGTTCCCCGTGATTTATTTCTGCTTTGCTGAGCGGGTTCCCAGCTGAACAAGAGCAAGGGGAAACTTGCATCTGTTCGGCGGGCAGGCTCGTATCTCTCTGATAAGGCAGCAATTACACGGCCCAGTGAGGCCGCATGACCAAGGGAGAGCTGGGCGAACCAGCCCGTTGGATTTTTATTGACGGGTGTAGACAGTTTTACCTTTCTGGCTCCTTCCTTTGCAAGTTCTCCACAAACTTGTTGATTCTGATGGGTTTGAGCTCACCGATCCCAAACGAATGATGATTGATCCTTGGTGGATGCTGTCCAACCTGGTGGATTGCTTTTGAATTGCTTGGCACTGCGGGCCTTTGCCTTTGGAGACTGTCTGGTCTATTTGTTATGCCAATGGAAACTTTTTGAGGCTCTTGGGGTCCGGCTGTATGAATGGACTGGGTGGTTGCCAGTATTATACATAAAAAAGGGGTGTGATCTAGTCCTGGAAAGGGCTCTTCACAAGAAGGGGCCAAAAGGTGCGTACTGTTTCTGTTTAGGGAGAAGTAGAAGGAGGGAAACTGGGGGGGACAATGAGAAATACTGCAAAGGTTACAAAAGATGATCTCATTTAACCAGTTTTTCAAAATCCATGAGCAGGAGTCACTCAATAAGCAAGCACAAAAGGAAAAAAAGATTTGAAACTGATAAGGAAATGTTTTTAGACAACATTTAATTAACCCTGGGAACTTATTGCCACAAAATACGACTGAGCCCAAGAGATTAGCAGGATCCAAAACGGACTAGACATTTGTATGGATAACGAGAACTACATTAGACTAGATTAAAAAAAAATATAAGGGATGCAAACTCTCATGCTTCATGGCATTGGGAAACAGGTACCTGATGAGGAGTAAGAAAAAACTTCCCCTGTGGGCAGATCATCCCACGATGGTTCATTAAAGGGGGGGTTCCTTGCGCTGTCCTGTCCTGTGAGGCCGCTGGTCTCGGCCGCTGGCAGGGACGGGCACTGAGCGCGGCAGAACAATGGCCATTCCTTTGTTCCCGCGCGGCATTGTTCTGCATCAGGGCTAGGCCAGGGATACCTTTTACAAACAGAAAGGGGTAAACCAAAGAGATGACAAGGAGACTACACGAACACTCCTGACATAAATCTTTGCCTCTCGCGCACGCACGCACTCAGTGAATTAGTAGGAACAAAGGAAAAAGTCGCTGCTGGGATTGTTTACATAACATGAATTAAAAAGGGCCTGGGAACACCTTCAGCCTGAATTAGCTGAATTTATTTTGACTAACTATTTGTGAACCATTTTTAGCCGCATGGGCTGAATTTTACTATGTCCAAGGTAAGCATACCTCGATGAGGAGTGAAATCCTGAAGCATCTGGGACAGCAGGTCTGGTCCCTGGGGACCTGGGAGACAAGACTGAGGGGTGGCACCCACAGTGGCAGACAGCCCTGTGCCCTGTAGTTGATTTGGCTTTGGTGTTAAGTGTTAAAATAAAATGTGGGTTTACCATACTGTCATAACTTGGCCAAGCTCACTCTAGAAGGTCATAGACACTGACCCTTGCATATTAAATATAAATAATGTAACTAGATTTGCCCATTGGCATTAAGGGACTAAACTTAAGTACCTAAACCTCACACTTTTTGCGCCACATAAATGTGCACGTGTCGCTGTTCACATAATTGGAGGATAACAGTCCAAGGGGGAATGCAAATGACAATGGGAATATGTTTTCTGCAAAGCTGGAGAGTTTACATTAACAATTTAGGATGCCGGCGAGGCTCTCTTCAATGTTTCATGAATTCTTTTGGCTCACATATCACAGCCCTTCACCTTTCCCACCATTTTGGTCATGTGGCCCTGCAGGCAGGTCCATCTTGCAGGAGGGAAAGGCGAGCAGAGGGAGAAAACCCTGTGTTGCCCAAGCCCAGCTCTGGGGGAGGCAGCGCATGTGTGTCCCCTCTGCGGGGGCTGAAGAGGTGGGGAGCAAACGGAGGGTGGCTGTAAAGGCCCGGCGACTCCAGCAAAATGTCTTCAGTTGCAGGATCGGTTTTCGCTTGACTTTTCCATGCCAGCTTTAATAGATGTGAATTGATAATCGCTTTTAACTGGCAGGTTTCATTATCTGCAATTTCATTAAGAGCGATATCTGCTAAAGGACCACTGACTGTTTTTTTTATTTTTTGCTTAATGGGTTCAATTATATCCGTAGCAAACCTTGCCATTTTTTCCCCTACCAAACTTCATATTCTAGTCTATTACTCACTGTCTGTCTGGCCCCCATCGTGCTTTCACTGCAGATGTCATAACAGAAAAGAGATGAACAGGCAGCTCTTACTTCCTGATAAATTAATGTGCTGCAGTCTAATCCATATCCCAAATGATGAAGTTAACAACAGTTTGCAAGCCTGTCACATAATCTAAAAAATTCAGATGGATATTTTTCCCCCTCATGTGGGAGGAAAAAGCTGTTTCGGGGATGAACAGTTATTAATACGTTTAGCTGCAGCAGAATGTCATGGAAATGGCACAATTAATTCATCCGCCGCCTCAATCCAGTGGCGAAGCACTTTTAATGGGAGCAACCTGTTCGGCAGGCTGCCGGCCGCGGCGCGGTTCCTGGGGCTGCTGCAGCCCCGTCCTCCTTCCTTCGGCTGCTCGCTCCAGCTGGGCTCGGGCCCCGCTCCGCTGCCAGCCTTTGGGGACGAATTTCTGCTGCGCTCTTCGGGGTCAGTCACCTGCGGCTCTCCCACACTCCCCAGCATGTGGTTACTGGGACGTGGAAACGGGGGCTTGGCGAAGCCTGCTCTAAATCTGCCGTGCCGCTCCAGAAACCGCCGCGTGCGCCAGCCTCCGCAGCACGCGTCCCTGTGCAAGAGGCGAATTAATTTGTGGGCTCGCATGATAGATATCCCTAGACCTGCCGCTGTGCCACAGGATGGGGAGGGGTGGGCTTCCCGGCATCTTCCTCCTGTATGGTTTCACTGGGGAAAACGGTGTGTGGAGCCTCTGTCTGTTCACACGCAGCAGCTCAGGTACGCGGGGCGAGCATCCAAGGGATGGATCCTCAGCCGAGGGGAACCGGATGAGCTCCTTAAAAATGCATGGGGTTAAGCCAGTTTACACCAGCTGACGATTAGGCTCTTACTGCATAAGTGCCTGCAGGAGCTAAATGTGCAAAAAGGGTTTGTTTGGATAAACTCTCCAAATAATGGGAAATTACGTTGATCTTGGTCTGGAATTCTTACAAGAAGAATGTTTCCTCTAAGACTTTCCCTGTGTCTTTCTCCAGCCGTACCAGATATAATTAATCCGGCTTTTATCCTAATATTTTTCAGTGATTTTAACCAGAGTGCAGATGTGCAGAGGAATGAGGGAAAAAAAATAAAGGCAACAATGAAAACTTTGCAAGTTTTCCATGCTGCAAAGTCATCAGCTGAGGTGTAATGGCATGGAAAGAGTGTGAGGGATGGAGAAATCTTTGTACAAAGCTAAGTTGCATATCCTTGATTTCAGTGCTTTGTTTCTTGCTAGTTCTACAGGTTATTTTTATTTATTTATTTATTTATTTTCTGATGGTAGGCATGGCTGACATGAGAATTAGATCTAAAGTTTGCATTGCTGGTGTTGTATGGCGGCTCCATTTTACATCAACCTGCAGCCGCAGTTCGAAATCTGGGCTAAGCACACTTTCAAGGTGCAAATACGTAGTGGGTAAGGAGAGAGGGGAGGTGGTGGGCGTTGGGGTGCTAGCTGCACTTACTGAGCTGGTGGACTGAGAAAATCAGAAGAAAATGAGATGGCAGCTTGCTGCAGGGCTCTCTTGAGAAGCTGGAGGAATACCACAGCGGGAAACAGTTTTTTCGGTGTGCTGGCTCCTGCACGGAGTGGACATGCCATGCTACAGCCCGCATAGGTGGCTGCCCAGCGTGTGGGCAGCATGGGCCAAAACAACCTCCTCCAAGCCTGCTTGAGGTTCTTCCTTCACTTCAGAGTCACCTTTGCTGGACGTGGGAAAGGTAAGACCATGCGCAGGCTCTACCCCTCTTGCTCCTGTTTTGGCACTTCTGGCATCAGCGCTACCCTCATGCTCCCTCAGCATGGGAGTTTCCACCCAAAAAGTGAATGGGAGGCAGAGGTGGGGGGAGTCTGGGTGTCCCTTAAGCAAAGTGCTACCCATGAATGACCAACAAATGTCTCCCTTGCTCAGAGCAGAATGAATTCAACCAGGGCTGAGCGAGTATAGATGCAGAAAATATCTTACTACTATGGGACATATACCTAAATCTAATACAATGAAAACCACAGGCGGTGACTTTAAGGATGTTTCCCTTTTTAGGAGATGATAACAGAGGCCACCCGTTGTTCAGGAGTTTAATGGTCCCTGGACAAGGACCCTGCAAACAGCCCCTTTTCCTCTTGGGTGGTTCTGATGCCAAATAGGGGAAGGCAAAGCTTATTCCTGAGGCTGACCTATTTCTGTGGAGCAGCTGCAAGCCAGGGTAATAATCCACTTATCTGGTGAGAAAACTACAGCAGCACCTTACAGACAGGCACCGTCTCACAGAGCTCTGGTTCAGCAGCCCATGGGTGGGTGCTGATGGCCACTCCCAGTGACCCACCTCATCTTCCCTCCGTGTCTGAGATGAAGGACTGTCCACAAGATGGATTGGTGTGGACTACTGAAGTCTTTTCTTGAAATTTTACCTGGTGGTGACTTTTACAGAAAGCCTTACAAAATACCCAGGATTGCAAAACTGACAAAACCGGGAATATAGCAGTATATTGCGGGGAAAATCTGTCATTAAAGCATCTTCAGAGCATGACAATGTTTTCACCAAGGAGTCATCTGAGAGAGCATTTTTTGATGCCTTGCAGTTTGAAGATGGTAATGGCTGAGGGGTGAGCGGTGTCCCCACAGTCACACCTTGCAACCTTGCTAGGTGGAGGATGGTGGAGCAGGGGACAGCCCTGCTGCCCAAACGCTGCTGATCAGCTGCAGCAATGCCGCCAGCTCTGGTATCATGACAAAAGTGTGATGCTGGATGGAGAGACCTCTGCAGCTCTGTACAAGGCCACTTAGGTCTTTGGTCAGATGCCACTATGCTGCATTGCTGTCTGGGTTGGTTTCCTCACAAACCTCACATTAGGGATGCTCCTGAGGTCAGAGCAGGTAACATTTCTTCTTCCTTCAGGGCCCGGGTGGGAGACGGGGAGGTGGAGACCTGCGGTCTATGTGCTGCGGGAGGCTGCAGTGAGTAAGCCGCTCCTCACTGACCAGGGAACGTGTCCAAGCAAGGGACCTGCTCAAACCTACTGAGACATCTCATTGCTACCACCACGCAACTCATGTCGGTTCCCACTTATTAGCAAATCTTTCCCATATCAGGAATGAGGTAACTCTCACTCACCCAGTTAGCTGTGTCTTCCAAGAGCCTTCCAGGCAAAGAGTGAGGTTCTCTGGTGGGTAGGTCTGTGCTATTTGAATACTTTTGCTGAGCTTTCCCTGGCTAAAAATTACCTTACCCCAGGCAACTCCTGTGCCTGAGGGACCATGTAGCGTTCTGCCGGGCATGCCCGTTGAGCACTGGCAGAGGGTTGAGAGTAACTCCTCTAGTAGGGTTGGTGACCTATGAAGAAGAAAGCTGGTGTGTCTGAGAAGAGCTTGGAGCTTGTTATATTTTGTTTTTCAAGCCCCATATTATGATTTATTCAGGACACACTTCTACCTCTTCCCTGTCTTTTGTAAAAAAACAACCCCACAATGGCTGTAGAGTAAGAAAATGTCACAGGTTCTGGCCATCCACATTTTGTTAGGTACTTTGGGTGAAGACATTCCCAAACTGTCTGGGAATCACCTCACATAGACCAGCTGATCTTCAGCTCCGTTGTTCTCGCTAAGACAAATATTTTTAAGCATTGTGGGATACCAGGACCTGATAGGCAGGGAAAAGCACTCTGCTGTCTTTTCACTTACTGTGTTAGAGCATTTCTCCCTTCTGGAGAGAAGTAGGGTGGGGTACTACACAGGCCACTTAGGCCATTGGGGTATTTGGATTTTGTGGTATGATCATTTCCTGTACTTATAGGTTTGGTGCTGCTGGATTTTCTCTATGTTCTTGGCAACTGGAAAAAAAGAAAAAAGGAAATTCAGGATTAAAAATGTCATTTGTTCCCCCCTGCACCCCTGTTTGTGGACGGCATTGCTGTTTCGTAAATCTCGGTATTTAGAAAGGATCCAGCTGTTAGCAATGAAGTCAAAAAAACCAAAGCAGAGCTGACTGCTTCAGACAGCTGATGAATCGGCAACGGCCAAAGTGAAAAAGCTGCAAGTCACCAGACTGATGGGAAGATATTATGTGTAGGATCCAAAACTGCTGAATGTGAGCACATTAAATAATACAATCAGCCATTGTGAAGATTTCATAAAGATGGGCATGTTGCAAAAGAACATGTCTTTTGCATAGAAATCCTTTATGAATACGAAACACGATTAAACAAATAGTTCCATGAGCACCAGAAATAATGAAGTCTGGTTTCCAATAGCTCCTTCCTGCATGGATCCTCTGCTGGCTGAGACACAAATCTCATTAGCTTTTCCCTCAGTTGGCACTAGTAAGTTTTTGCATCGTCCTGTCCACTTCTTTTCATAAAACTTATAGGGACACTTTTATTCTACCTCTTGGCTTGTTTGAACCCAGGCAACAGGCTCAAAAGCAACTGGTAGGTCTGACCACGGGGTATCCTCATGTGTCCCGAGGAAATCAGACTGACCATTGCTTGGGGATGCCCCTACCAGATCTTATTGTTGCTGCATCGCACCATGGTTCTGCACTCTCCTGTGCTATCCCAGGGCAAACAGGGTGTTCATTACAATGTACCCCTGTCCTGTTGTTGCATGGAAAGTGAACTTGTCTTTGTACACTGAAGGCGTTTATACTGTCAACATTTCTGAGACGTTTAGAAAAGTGTGGAGTCTAGGCCAGTGATAGGTATCCCTTTAGGTCAGTTTTTGAGGACCATCAGGTGATATTTCCACCCCCTCATCTCCCACTGACAGAAAGCCTCGGTGCAGATTTTACCCAGGGGGTTCAGCCTGGCTGCCCTTTTGTCTGCAGGACCCTGTGCAGAAGAACCTTTCCGTAACAAATTCACATCACGCTCCAGCAGAGGAGAAAGAAGTAGGTTTCCTTTGTTTCTTGAAGCCAATAGGAGGGGCATGCCTACATCAGAGGACAAATCCATTCTGCGAGCTGTCCGCAGGGTACTCCACCAAATGCAGGAGGCTGCTGAGCTACAGAGGTTCTTCATCTGCAGCAGCCCTGGAGGAGCCCTTAGAGATCCTCTGGGGGCTCTGAAGGTTGCCTAGATTTCCCAGGATGGGAACTCAGGAAGATAAGTTGGCCTTTTAATCTTATTTTTTTAATTAAAGAGGTTGATGACATAAGCTATTCTGATTGCCAGTGATGAGTTGTGGGCCAGTAAAAGATTGGATTTAAATTTGAGTCCTTTATAGCTCAGACCGATCTTTCTGGTCTCTGAAATGGTGCGTGCATTTTTATTTCTCACTTTCTTCAGGCACATAAAAACATTTCACTCTGGAACACAGCAAGTACAATGTGATGAGACCACATTGTTTCATCAGATGGAAACCTGTGTAATCTCAAGTGAACCCCACTGAAGTTAAAACAGACACAGAAGACCACATTTTCATTAACTTGTGAATAGACACATATTTTATAATGGTACTTTGAGTCTAGAAGCGAGTGCCATCTGCAGTGCAGGGGCATCTTGTTCACAGATGTTATTTGTCTGAGAGGCTGAACTTATTTTAATGACAGTACTTTTAGTTTTTTTACATTTGCAAGGCACTGAACAAATGTAAAGACATAGCTACTACTCTACAAGCAGCAAATTGTTTTATAGTTGAAAATACTGTATAAAGGCAGATCGTTATTTCTGCTTCACAGACACAGATTTGCCCACAGAAGTGTGTGGTGGCAAGGTGATATTGGGAACCTCTTCATATAAGTAGCTATTTCCTAGTATTCTAGGGAATTCATGAATGCAAAGCACAGAGATAAAATCCTGCTCTGTGTGGCTGCATTTGTCGAGCAAAGTTGTCAGATGCGTCTTAAGAGGAAATAATGCTTGTATAGCAGGTTTTCGTAGATGTAGTGTGTGAAGATTATTATTAAAGAATTTCTAATACATTTCCAGCAGAATGAATAGGGTGTGAGTGATATGTGAAATTATTATTTTGTGGCCAAAACACAGAGAACGTCAGGATTTGAATTTGGCTGTATATGTGGTTTTCCTTCTGTGAGACTTCTAGATTGTCCACCGTGAAGAAAAATATTTCAAGATATTTGTCTTGATACTTGAATGCATTAAACCAGGGAAGTAAACAACAACATCCCTCAATGATATGGCACCACTGTGGTCACTCCTGACGGAAATTGGTTCTGTCTCTTTCCACTTTGCTATGTTAGGTTAAACCCGCTCCTCCTCCTGTTTGGCTCAGGCTGCTGAAACACTTCATTCCTATGTTGGATATTTTTTGGTGGGGGAAGGAGAGAGCCTGCAGATCACACCAGAGGCAGGAGCAGTTCAGGAGAGCTTGCTGTACACTGCCCATCTTTTGTTTCCCAGGGAAATGGGAAGATGAACAGGATGTGGGGCTGAAAGTCTTCCTCTGATGTAGAGCAACAGTTGGGGATTTTCCTGATTTAAAGCTAGGCAAATGGGCTTTTTACATTGCTGAAATCTACTTCCAAACAGGTAATGCAGATCACTGCTTTCAGCTCTTGAGCTTTGGGGGACCTTCTGGGCATGAATCAGGAGATGCCTATTAGAGCTAGCTTTGCCAGCACTCTCATGTGCATTTCTTGCTGTAGTCAAAGTTTTAATTAACACTTCTGTTCATGAAGATGGGTTATTGGCTTAAACTTTAGAGTTTGGGGTTTTTTTTATTGGGTGGTGGAGGGGGGTGCATTGGTTTATCTTCCTTTCAGTGGTGAAGAAGGACCTCTGAAGTTAACCCAAATACATCCTAAAGATGAAAAGAACGAAAAACACAAAGACCATGGTTTGAAAAAGAACCTTTTTTTTTCTTTCTTCTCTGTGTTGGATTTTTTGTTTGTTTGGTTTTTTTTTTTTTTGGTAAGCTGGTGCTGTGATTTTGCCCTGATTGATGGTTTTAAATGTTGGCGGTTGGGAAACAGGGCTCAATCTGAATAAATATATAAAATAAATAAATACAGCAAGCCTGATGAATACCCAAAGCATTTGTATTCCCAGGCATATGCATAAACCAGCTCCACCCCAATTAATCAGGTCGGACTGTACTGTGTAATACTTACCATTTTTTAATTAAAATCCAGAGCACTAACTGTCCAGAGTGCTACATGTGTGTTCTCTGAAAAATTACAGCACAAGCAGAGGCTATTTTTCCCTACTCCTGCTACAAATTCCATTCTGAACTTTAAAGGCAATTTCAGGTGCAGCTGAATACTATCCATTATCTTTGCCTGTACTCCTAATCAGAGCAGCACAATCTGCCTCCAAAAACATTTGTTCTGAATGGCTGCTGTTTCTGAAAGCAGATGCTCTTGAAAATGTAACTGTCAATAGCTCCACTTACTAGTGTTTTCTTACAAAGAAATATTCCAGTTAAGGTTTACTTGGATTTAACTACATGCTTATGATCATGCTGGCGAGGGATAATATTTTTGCCTGTGCGCATGGAACAAATCAATAACCTTCTTCTTCATGACCCTGGTTTTGCTTTTGCTCCTGCCTGTATAAATCAGGAAGATCTCTGCTCAGATGAGTAGTTACACCTGGCTAAAATGCGGAAGATGAGACTCAATTCCTTTGTTTGAAGCAGAAGCAGGTTTTTGCACAGGGAGAAAATAAACAAGTACTTCATGGTTGCCTTCTCTCTGTGCTCTGTTTTTTTCCCTTTTGTATTATTTGAACAAATAAGATTTTACTCATATATTACACCAAACCAATGACTCCATCTAGCTTCCCACAGCACACTTTTTCTAGCAAAGAATACTCCTTTCTTGTCTTGCTGAAGCACATATTTTTACATGATTTGCACCGATAATATAACTCCACTGAGTAGCTTGATAGAATGTATCACTCTTCACAGTCTAGCAGTCCCCCTCCTTAAATAATGGAAGTGGTAGACTCCTGGTAGGCTTGATTTTAAACATTTTAAATATATATAATGGTTTGCATACTGTGCAGTGATTTGTAAAATGTGAATGCCTACAAAAACCATGGTTACCAAGCATAACATTATCTTATTTTTACTTACACAACCAGTAAAACAGCTGGAGGTCTAAAATCATGGCCTGGCATTAAATGCATTACTACATTTTAACCATGCAGGATGAGGCTGTCCTTTCAATTGCGAGATAGAAAGAGAAAGGAAGTGTAGTGATTACTGGAAAATTAACACCTCCCATTTTAATAGACTGATTATACCAACAGCACTTAAATAGAAACCCTTCAATTGAAATGAATTGGAGTTTTATCTATCTGTCTAAAGAGTGAGAAAGGCACAAGTGGCTTTGAGCTACACAAATCGTAGTATTTATCTTCAGAGTGCAAATGGAGTATTAGTGGAAATGGAGTATTTTACTAATGGAAATTATGTCTTTTGTTTTAAGCCTCACCTGTATGACACAGTTTAAATTTCTTTCTTTTTGTTTCTGTCCTTGAAAAAAGAGCTGTATCAACAGCGCCCCTCTAGTTTCCCTTTTCAAATCTTTTTAACATCTATAATTGTAATCGGCTTGCAATGAATTAAGCTGTAAGCCATAAACCCATGTCACTGCAGCACACCTAAAAGGTTTAGGACTCGGTTTCCTCACCTCAGGTAGCGTTACCAAGCCATATCAGCAAACCTTCACAAAAGTAATGTCAAAGGAGAGAAATTTTGCTACTGTACCTGGTGCCTCAGAAATAACAGTTAATTGTTCTTCCAAAAATATGCCCTCATGGGCCTTGTTGAGATGTTCAAGCTCTCCTGGGATGTAGTTTCAGTAGGGCTTTTTGCCTGGCAGGAGGCTGATTGGAGGCGAGGTGCTGAAGAAAACCACCAATGAACTGGATACCTGGAAGATTACAACAGTGGACAATATGGCACAGCTCAAATCAGAAGTTTCTCATAGTTAAAAGGATGTCCTTAAATGCGTTCATTCATGAAAAGGGCCCAGAAAAGAACATTTCTTTTTATTTCATCTGCTCTCAAACACCATGGTACACCTTGGCAGAATATCGCCTCTTGGATCCAGAAGCGCACTCCACCAAGACTGCCCCGGAGAGTTCCTGAATTCCTCAGATTTCAGGTGTCTTGAGGACTATCAGCAAAGCCAAGGGGTCACTCGGCACCTGATCAACGTGACTCCAATATCTGGTCAGCGATGCACGTGCAGAGTGAAAACTGTCAGCGCTTCCCAAATCAGCCCCAAGAAGCTGCATACTCTTCCCCCAGGTAGATCTTCCAACCGTAAGCCCCTTCATGGCTTGTGGTGGCTGCAGCGGGAGTAAATAGCATTCGTGTGGCTCCCCCAACCCCAACACAAGTATAAGGAAGGGTGGCCAGGAGCTGATATGCTGCTTTCTTGCTCTGCCGGCACTGGGGAACAGTGGGAGAGTCAGTGAAACCTTGTGCTTGTGACATAAGGAGACCGAGATCTGATTCATCTGCCTGATAAAGGTTTGAACAAGGTACAGGGGGAATAAAAAGAGTTTGATTCTTGTCTCATGACACGAGTTTTACATCAGTGGTATTACTGGTTGTGTTTACACAGGCAGCCGAGCCAGCTCTTGGACTTCATACAGTCCATTAAAACCAGCTTGTGCCTCCCCCTGCAAAGCCTCCTAGCTCACTTGCCTGGTGTGCACTCAAAGGGCTGTACCAATTGCACACTTCCCACCTCCCTGAGTGCCAGCACCCTCCAGGCATGAGTGCCCAAGCCCCCAGCTCCCCTAGGGTCCCTGGGTGGGGGAAGGAGAGCCCTTCCCCTCTCCTAGGCTGCCAAACCAAAGATAGGGAGGGAGGGATGGCTGTGGTATTGCCTGCATGGGCTCCTCTGGTGTTGCCCTGGATGACTGTGCAAGTCCATCCTCTCATGTGGGCATGGTCATCCTGGGCGCCAAGGACCTCCGCCGTGTGCTTAAGGAGCCAGGGTAAACAGCAGAGCAGCAACTGCCCACGAGCAACACCGACCTACCCCAGCCAAAAAGGGTCTCTTGGAGACTTGACAGTGCCTTTACTTATGGCACAGAGAGCGTGAAGGGAAGGTGGTGGCGGTGATGGTGCAGTGCCCTAGAGACAAAAATGACTTGCTTACTTTGGGGAGGATCAGAGAAGGACACAGATTATACAACTGAAAGGAAGAATGTGTCTAGTTAATAGCGCTGGCAAATAAAGGAGGAAAAAAATCTGCACTTTTATTCAAAGAAGAAAATGAGCATTGCAGTAAATATGCAGACAATCCACACCAAGTACAAATCTGGTTTCTGTGTGTAAATGTGTGGTCTAGCTGCAATCTTTATGGAAGCTGTTTCAGCTTCAAATGCATGTAGTGTTTCTGAAATAGTTTAAACAAATGTGATCTGTCTTTGCAAGGAAACAATGGGTGTACTAAACAAGCAAAGATGTTGTCAATAGCTGAGTGAGAAGGATGCTGAATATTTCATCAAAGGAAGACTAAGTGTGGGGTGCCTGGTGTTACACCTGTCCAGTGCTTGTGTTTGATGGGTACAGGGATGGGTTTGCAGCTCTCAGAGAACATGTCAGCCCCGCACATTCCAAAGTCAGGGGATGGGCACCTGCTTTTAGCAATTACCAGCCACACCAATGGGGATGGAGTTCAAGAGTAGGAATCAGCTGCAGGCCTTCAAAATGAAAAGCTTATGCATTCATTCAATGTGGTTCAGATGTGGTTTCACTTTTTTAGTACCTGGCCCTTTTCCTTACAACACCGTGCCTCAAAGGGAGAAGGTAGCTATCTGCATTACAGAAGAGCTTGGTAGGGTTGCTCGGATCTCCTGCCCTGGCTATTTCCCTTCAGGTTTCGCATGTGCTGGGAGCGGGTATCACACACCGCAGGGAGGAAAGCTGCCCTTGCATGGCTCAAGCTGAACCCAGTGTTACCATCGGCAGTATCCAAGTTTTGTGCTGTTTCCTCTGCTGCCAGCTCCCTTGGGCATGGCCTCAAACCCCCAGTCATGGCAAAGTTTAAGCTGCTTTTCCTAGCTGCGCCTGATTTTCACTCTGCAGTGAAGCACCACACGAAAGTAGCCCTGAGGAGAAGGACTTGGGGATGTTGGTGCATGAGAAGCTCAACATGAGCCGGCAATGTGTGCTCGCAGCCCAGAAGGCCAACCATATCCTGGGCTGCATTAAAAGAAGCGTGGCCAGCAGGGCGAGGGAGGGCATTCTGTCCCTCTACTCTGCTCTCATGATATCCCCCCTGGAGTACTGTGTCCAGCCCTGGGCCCCCCAACATAAGAAGGACATGGACCTGTTGGAGCAAGTCCAGAGGAGGCAACAAAAACGATGAGAGGGCTGGAGCACCTCTCCTTTGAAGACAGGCTGAGAGAGTTGGGGTTGTTCAGCCTGCAGAAGAGAAGGCTCTGGGGACACCTTGTAGCAGCTGTCCAGTACCTAACGGGGGCCTTCAGAAAATACGGGGAGGGACTCTTTATCAGGGAGTGTAGTCATAGCATGAGGAGCAATGGTTTTAAACTGAAAGCGTGTAGATTTAGGTTAGATATTAGGAAAAAACCCTTTAGAGTGAGGGTGGTGAGGCACTGGGACAGTTGCCCAGGGAAGCTGTGGAGGTCCCATCCCTGTAAGTGTTCAAGGCCAGGTTGGATGGGGCTTTGAGCAACCTGATCTAGTGGAAGGTGTCCCTGCCCATGGCAGGGGGGTTGGATCTAGATGATCTTGAAGGTCCCTTCCAATCTAAACCATTCTAAATTCTAAACCAATCTAAACCAAGGGGAGGGTGGGAAAGTGGGGCAGGCCCTCGTCCAGCCTGCTCCTTCTACACCATTTTTCATGTGGAGGTCAGTGTTTGCTCCCACACCAAGGGTGCCAGTCCAGGCATAACCACCCGCCCTCTGTGTCCAGCCACAGGAACTGGAGCATCCTCCTGCTCTTGAAACACACTGCCAGCACCAGGAAATCCCAGGGGCTAGTGCCTTCGGCACAGCTGCATGGGAGGCGAGGTTGTTGCAGCAAGCAAAGCACAGCATTTTACTTTTAAAACAGAAAAAAACCCCTACAAACATGCACTGTGGTATGATTAATGTTGCAGGACTTGCTAATTATTTACATGTTCTTGACTTACAAGCATGTGATTATTTGTGGCCTTTGCTTTTCACTGGTACTATTTTTGCACTTTTTTTTTTTTTTTTTTTTTTTTTTTTTTTTTTTAGGGTGACAAAGAAGAACCTCTGCCGGCAATTAGCTGTTTAGTCCTTGACCCACAACTGAAAGGCTTGTATGACTTAGAAAGTCCCGCAGACATTGCCAGAGGAACCTCAACAGCTTCTCTCTCCATACCTAGTGGGGATATGGATTTACAAACACACTTTAAGGAGTTTAGTCTGAGGCTGAGCAGTTGGCTGCATTTAAAAGCTCATCTCACTGCTTTGTAAATCCAAAAGATTTCATAGGTTCCTCCTCTTCAAATTTCCACAGAAGAGCTTGTAAATGCCTTGGACCAAATAGCTGTGCAGTTAATGAACTGTGCATACACAGTCACTATGTCCAGCTATGAATTCACACTTAATAGTTTAACAAAGATGTCTGGCTTCATATGTTTTTCATTCTTTTTAAAGCAGTGATAGCCTTGCCAATTAAACCCATCTTTAAAATAGATTTTTACCAAACATATGTACTGCCCATTGAGATTCATTTAATGTTATCTTTTCAACATGCTTTTCCAAGAGAAATAAACAGCCCAATATTCTATTACAATCGGTGGTTTTTTTTTTTTTTTTTTTTTTGACTTCCTTAAGTACCAAACATCTGACAGGATACTGTAAAACTATCTGGAGAAATTTTTCTTTTACGGAGAGACCAGTGTGAAAACTTTCAGTCTGAAGTACAAAAAAGGCTAGATTTTCAAAAGCATGTGCTGCCACCTCAATTTCTGGATTTCAACCCCAGATACCCAAAGTATGATTTTTCAGGGATGCTGAGCAAACATAACTCCTACAGACTCCAGCCAGAATTTTTCCTGTTCGCCACTTATGCAGATCAAGCTCTGCATTGCTAAGGGGACCAGAGAGCACTTCTTGAAGAGTTTTTACTTCCAGTATTTCCTTACTGTGGAAATAGGCTTAAGTGATACTTGATGGCATTCAGTCACAAAGGACACAGCTCATGAAGCTGAAAAAAAGCAAAACTCAGGTGGTGAAAATTCACCTCAGTGCATGAGAAAGAGAGGAACGAGAGAGTTTGTGAGTGAAAGCTTCAATCTTTGAAAAGGAGACAGAGAGAGTTTGCATCTACTGGCATGAGTATTACAAGCTTCAGATGCCCCAAAATGCTGTGAAAAGCAACATTAAAAATCGGTGGCACACAATATGTCCAAAGGTATCCAGGAAAACAACAGCTTTTGCCTCAGCTACAGATGATTTGAGGAAGCCTTCCCAGACTTCCCTTTTTTTAAGAATAAATTCTTTGCCGAACACGAGGAGCATGAGGTGAAGCTGGTTCCGTTATACAATGCTACATGTCTGAAAGGATTTTTACTGTTTATTTTCAATATTGTTGGGTCATGCCCCCCTTAGCACTCCCCCAAACCTGCCCCACTTCATTACTTTCTATAACTTTTAATCAGATCCTTCTTTTCCCCCAAGAAGGCAGTCCTTAATTACATTTTACAGACACAGCAACACAGAACAAGCTGGTCAAAACAGCTGTGGGAAAGTTTCTGCTTTGAAGGAAATATTACTGGTGAGGATAATTTTGCAGCCAAATGGAGTTTTTCTTCATTTGTATTAACACAGTATCTTCTATCTCCTCCCAACCAGTTTCCATGCGTACAAGTAGGCAGCATTTATTCCTACACGTAGTGGCTCTGCTGCGGCTTTCTGCATTTTCAATTTTGTGAGCCAATGTTCAAACATGGATGTTTATTGCTATGATTTTGAAGATCATAGTGGGACATTTAGTACCCAAATATCACTGCAAGGTCTCTGTGAAGTCACTTAAATTTGGTAATATATATTCTTCTATGGGCTCAAAACATTCACGAAAATAGATGTTCACAGATCTTAATTTAGACTTTTCAAAAACTTAACAACACCCAGTGATTCTCACGTGGGGCAAGGAAAATGCCAAGAATCCTACACATAGGTTGCAAGGCAACCTATGGCCATATTTCCCCGTGCTCTTGGTCAGGGTTCCCCGATCTGTCCCTGATATTATTTTTTCAAAGTATTACTACTAGCTGACTTGTGGCTAAATGGGCTTTTACGACAGTTCATTATAGTTAGCCTTGGAAACTTGTTTGACCCGAGCTCAACCACCAAGCTCTAGGTGGCATTGGCTTGTATTTGCTGCATTATGAATCTGCCCCAGAAGACACGCAGAGTACATGTGTAAGCATTTTCCCAGCAAACAATGCAAGGTGTGATTATCCTCTCATGCTGGCTTTACTGTGGTGTAAGTCTGTTTACTTGCATGGGGTTATTGGTCATTTACATGGCTACAGGAGAGTATACTGCAAGACCCTAAGGGTTAAAGCTTCGTGAGAGAGCACAGAACAAACTGCTTGCATTGAATCACAGGAGTGCGATTGCTGAGCTAACATTTGCAAAGCATCCTTTCCTAGCAAAACTGATTTTTTCTCTCTATGAAATAATTTCCTATAGCAGAACTGTGATATGTAAAGAAATGTATTTCATAATTTGTGTTTATTAAAATGTTCTTTTCACATTTCTTTTATGTTTCTGTTATTAGATCTTTTATTGGATGTTAATGGATGTTATTCAGTCTCAAGGGATCCTGGACATTTCCTCAAGTAACTTATTGAAATCTGTGCATTCTGCAGATCCTGTTTTGTTCTCATGATGCTCACTTCTTATTATTCTTTTTCACTTTTTATCATGTAGCATTGTAAGTACATTGAATTAGTAATGAAAAATGAAACCACAGGAGTCCACTGTATTCTAGATAATGACTGATAAGTCTTCTCACTTGTCTGTGTTACATTATAGTGTCATAACTTTCCTTTATATCCAATAATATTTTTCATTACTGCACCATCCACAGCACAGAACTGTAGGGGTTTGTTCAGATTCTAACAATATTTTCCTTAAGTAAATCCATATCTAATAACAGCATTTATTTTCTCTTTCTTTTTCTTGCTATGTAGTGGAAGGTAACACACTGATTTCTCTTAGACCTCATATTGGTTTTACAGGTGCTCAAAGATGTCATCAACAGATATTAAAGGAGATACATCAGAAAATAGAAGAGGCCAAGGTGCAGTGCTGCTCAGGGGCTGCAAAAGCTTTAGCTCTATGCCCTGGTGTCAAGGGGATTAAATATGAATTTGACAGTAAAGAATGGATGGGGGGGTCAGTAGAGATCCTTCCCAAGTGAGTGTGTGGAGGCTACCCAGGTGACAGGCACATTTACCTCCCATCTACTGCAATCAGATGCTGTCGTTAGGCAGAACCTGTGCCTAGTTAGTGTTTTGGGGTTTTTTTTCTACCCCTTTCCTTCCTTTTCCCTTTCCTTCAGGTCTGCGTGGTGATGGGTGCCTTGTTGCGTGACTTGCTTCCTTCTCCTTGCTGGTGTCCCTGCTTGCTTGGGCTACCTTTGTGTTGGTGGCTTGTGGCAGAACTGAGCTGAACTCTGTAGCAGGGCTCTGCGGTGGCTTCAGGGTGCACTTGTATCCCCAGTGCATCCCTTCTGGAAGCAGCTGTGATCTGTGTTATTGTCTGTTTTGAGAGAGTCTTGGAGTTAAGGGAGTGGACAGGAGTCCATAAACTGTTCAGAGCCTTAAAGTCTCAGGGGCTCCTTCCTATCTCAAAGCTGTGCATTAAAAAATGCTGTGGTGGAGCACAGGGACTTCCTTCAGAGGTTGGCTTGTTGAAGCCTCGAAGTCGCATGGTGAGTAACTTAATTTTCTTATACTGTGATGGCACCGGGTGTTCCCACTCAGGTAGCGTGCGAGGGCTGTGGGTTTCCTCCTGTAGAGGTGAACTGGGGGAAATATAAAATGTGTACGTGCAGGGAACCTCCTGCTTTCCCCAAAGCGGAGTTCTGGAAAGGATGAAATTATTGAGAACTGAAAAAGCATTTAGTGGTTGAAGTAACTAAAGTAACTTGCTTAACATATTCACTGTCAAATGCTTTTATTTCTGACAATCTTCATGTCTCCTCAACTGAATTTTGTCATGAAACGGAAGACTCTGAAACTGCTTTTAAAGGTGTTTCTGTGGCCTAGCAATACAAGTTGATCCCCACTTCCCCAGGGCCTGTCCCTGGCCCACGTGATCCATGCTGCCCTAGATGCAGGAGCTATGGGATTTAGTTCTTCAAGTCTGAACGGCGCTGAGCCTGACTTCCACTTTTAGGTAATCACCAGGCTACTAAGGGGCAGCTTTTACAAAAACCCCAAGCAACAAACACCCCTTTAAGTCCCCCTTTTCACCAGAGGTTAAGTGAACAGCCACCTGCTTGGCACCAGAGCGTCTCCAAGCATCTCCTAGGTGGGCTAGAGAAGAGGTGATGCGTGTGTGCTGGAGGTAACTGGTGGCCTCCATCTCTGGTCAGCAGGCTGCACATCACCACAAAAAGCAAACTGGGGGGGATGGGAGGTCCCAGATGAAGTTTCTTGCCTTTGCATGTCTTGTTCCTCTCTCTGTCTGCCTGTGGCTTATTTTGCGAAGGGAAAGCTTGAGGCAGAGGGCAGTTGTTGATGGCTGAAGACTTCTGCTTGTTGTGCCCAGGGCCAAGGACCCAACTGTAGTTTACATAAGTACCTGCCATTGCTTACAGTTATGGAAAGCAGGGATGAATATCTAAACCCAGGATCAAAAGCCTCCTACACATGAGTGAACCTGTTAAGGGGGAAAGAAAACTAGGCAGAGCCGTGTCAGTGAAAGCACGGATGGCTTCACATTTTGGTTTGTGGGAGAGCTGAAAGTAAAGACAGGCACTAAAAACGTATGGTGCTTCTTAAACACCAGGTCAGTGGCGAAAGTGATCACAGCAGAAAGATTCCCCTCCTCCCCTTCACACACAGCAAAATCCACAAAACTGCAGGGAGACGCCAGGCAGGATTTTGAGGGTGGTTTTAATGAAAGAGAAGGGGGAACTATTGTTTCATGGGCAGTGACTCAAATTGCCTAAGCACACCACATGTGCTGCAGGCAGCAGCCAAAAAGACAAGTGGTCTGTTGCGCCTCTCTACAGCAGGCTCGGGTCCTGCCGGATGAATGAAAAAGATGAGTTAATTATTTGAAGGGGGTAAAACCATCCTTTTCTAGAAGTGCTTGTATTTTTGGCATGCCTCCACTGACTTCAGATGTGTTGGGGATCAAAACTGCTGTGCTCAGAAAAAGTCCTGGGCATGCTCGTTGCAGCAGGTGTGGGTTATCTGACCCATCTTGGAGAGGTGGTGTGGGAGACAGCCTGATGGAGGTAGGATATGCTGGTGACTTCTTTTTCCAGTGCTAGTGGTCATGGGTTATAGTTGAGGCTATGGGCCTCAATGACAGCATGGCTATGGGCCACATGGAGCAGATAAAATATGAAGAGAGTTGTTATGTGGTAAGCGTGTCCTTTCTCACCACTATCCTGCCTGACCGGCTGCCTTCAGTCCTCAACCTGACTTACACCTCTGCCTCCTCCTTCAGTTGTCATCTGATGCAAAATTCCCCCAGAAGCACTTTTCCTCCCGTATCTCCTGTGAGGAGGTTCACTTCCTAACACTGACAGAGACTTCAGCTGTGGGAAAACTGGGATTTCTGTACATTTGCTGCTTGGGCCAGAAACCACCCAAATTACTAACCTTTTCAATCCAGCCCCTCTAATAGCATTTATACACAGTAAAATTTCCTTATTACAAATGAGGATTTTAATTCCAAGCTTAGCTTGATAGAATTTAATTTAAAGCCATTTAGGATGGCTTAGCCTTCAAAGCAAACTCAAGATTGTTTAATTAGTCATGCAAGCCACTGAACACTACCCATAACACAAAACAACTATTTATTAGTTTTAGAGCTAAGTTAAGTCTTACTTGTGCTAGATTTTCAATAAAGTGCATCAAGTGTTAAGCACGTCTTGCTTTTTCCTAGTCTTCCAATGCTCAGTAAATTTTATTTGTGAATAACAGCATAGCCCAAGCATTGCAAGATGTGGAACGAAAACCAAATTGAATCAGTTCTTGTATTCATTAAATAGTGGTAGTAGCAATGCTTAGGATGTTCCAAGATTTTTTTGTTTATTTTTTAAACTGTCTTCAAAACAAATGCAAACCAGTCAAGACTTTGTATTGTGGCTTCTGAATGTCTTTTTTTCCATTTACTGTACTTTCTCAAACAAGGTGTGCTAAGAAACAAAGTCCCAGTAAGTAGGCCTGTAGAAGTTAAAAAATGCAGCAAGGAATAAATTTGCATGATACAGAAAGCTAAAAATGGTCACTATTCATGGTTTCTTTTAAGAAGGGGCTGACATGGGCAATGCCAGAGTTTCAGGGTTTAAATTGGAACCATTTCTGATGGAGTCAATACATAGACAGTTTGGGGTTGTGGAGTTTCTTATTGCTTGTTTGTATTATTTGGATCCATGAATGTTTCACTGGTATCAGGAGCGTTGCTTGGAACTGGGATATCCCCAGTTTATAGATGCAAGGTCCCAGCCCTCTGACTTGGGAGGCTGGGGCACAAACTGATTTTATACATTCAGAAGGTTTGGCGTTAGGTCTGATCTAGGGTTTCTGTAGCCTGTGATGGTGTATTGTCTGGATTTATTATGAGGACACTTCTTAACCCTGACTCCGGGACTGACCAGCCTTTAAATATCTCCTAGCCAGAAGCCTGTCCCAAATAGCAGTGCTGTGTGTCTGGATGTGGTGCTGAATATCCATTGATAATCAGACAAGCAAATGGAAAAAGACCAGGAAAAGATAAACTAAGAACTAGCGTGAGCGTACGTATCTCTAGGAAGCGCATGCAGCCTTCAGTAATGACTCTTGATGCAAAATTAACATTATTAGATGGGTTTAGACCCATCAGAAGGGTTTGACTCTTCTGCCTCTCTGAACCTTAACCTTGCAGGAGACCATGTAATGCTTCTGTTGTGCTGGGAACATAAAGGGTCATAGCTCAAGTCATGCCAAGGTAGGATTTGGCCGTTGTATGTCTATGTGATCTCTAAAGTGCTTGACTTGCTGCCTGAGAGCCTGAATCTGCGCTACAATATGTCTCTGCATTTGCTTTTGCAGAGAGAGAAATATCTCCTTCAAATTTGGGAGAAATATTCTCAGCAGTGCTGGGGACATGGTTTCACCCATACGGCCTCTATTCTGGGGTACCTCAAATTAACTGGTGAGCTGAAATGGTGGCTGTAATGCTTTTCACATATTTTGTAACTTGTGGAAAAAAAAGAATGAATGTTACTTGTTTTACTAACTACTTATGATTCTCTTCAATGCCTTGGATATTTTCTTGGTCACAGCAGTCAGCTTTTTACAGGTGAATTGTTTTTTGGATTCTGTTGATGTTTATGATGAATTATGTTCTTACCACCAGTAGCAGCAGCAGGAAATGCATTACTTTCCTCCATGAAAATCAAGCCTAAAACAACAAATACCCTGTAACAAATTAGCTACATCATTGGGAGTGGATTTATGCGGCTCTTGTTTGGAAGCAGTACTCTTGTTTTTATGACTTTTTTTCAGGACAGTGATAAAATGGGACCGTTAGACAACTGTTGCAGGTATTTATTTCCCTGCTTTCATAACTATCCTACTCTAATTCTCCTTCTTTCTATACTAAAAAAATCCTTTTGTATTGGTCTATGGAAAGAGGGAGTATAAAATAGCTATTGTAGAAGAATATAGTGTTATACAATGAACAATTTACCTATGGGAAGAAATGAGTGCAGCCTTAAGCAGACTATTTTTAGAAACCACATGCTCGTGACACATGTGCAAAACATACGGACAAGGCATTTGGCTCCCTGGGATGCTTGTGTTGGCTTGTTGTGGTCAGGATTTGGGCACAGGGTTGATTCTGACTTTGGGGGCATGCAGTGCATGCCTGTGCTCCTTTGGGGGCTTTTAGAGCCTTTGGGTTGTGAAATAAGCCCTAGTTAAGCCAAGACCTTCCTGGTAAGGTTGGCTGAGGCTCTGGCAGCCCAGAATACCTGCCCATGGAGCATCCTGCCCAGGAAAAGAGGGCTCTGCTAGGACAGTGGCTGTGACTGGGCAGAGTTTGCTCAAACCTGTGACATGTCATGGAAATGGCCAGAACTGACGGGGTGGAGTTTTCCGACACATGTTCAGAAAATCCACTGTTGTCTCTGCCTTGGAGGGATAACTGCAAAACAAAGGCTGGGGAGGCTGTTTGGTATCTTTGGATAAGACTCTCCTATATAAGGACAAAATGTTATAACTCTATTGCTTGTTGATTTCCTGTCATGTGAAATGTTAGTTTCTGTGGTGAATGAGAGAAACTCTTACACGTTATCAGTCTTTAAGTTACTCTGCCCTAAGGCTTTGGTAATTTAACTCCATCGCCTTTCAAAGTTGGGTTTTTTCTTTGTTTTTTAACTTGAAACTTAAGTTAAGTCGGGGGGGGAACCCAAACCTTTCCAAATCTGCCCCCACTCCCTCAGGTGATGCTCTTCTGAAGTGTAAATGCTCAATTATGCAAAGATAAGAACATGAGAAACTTTGGAAAGCAAAAAAAGGTTACCTTGATTAATGAGTGAAGCTGTGTTAATAATGGATTTTTTAGTCTTCTGGCCAAACCAAGGAAGGGATGGGGGAAAGGAAATAATCTAATCTAACTAGAAGTAGCACTTGCAAACAGCCAGAAGTAACACCAGGGACAGAGGAGAAATGTATGAGGCTGGGAACCGTCTTCATTTCTTGAGTCTCTCCTCTGGTCAGAGGGATTCAGTGATAGCAGATGTGTACGAGGACGTGGTGCAATTGCTGTTAGGGTAGGAGGCTGGATGGGGACATTATCCTTTCCTGGCAGGGGAAGTGGAGATCAGGGCTGCTCTTCCTCTGCGGGCTGCAGCCAGTTTCTGTACCAAATGCCATGCACAATGTTGGGCTGAGGTGTGCCTGTGTTGCTCCAGACAAGGCATGCTGCTGGCTGCATTTTGCCCACTGGAGGTGCTAAAAGGAAATATTTTGGAAGGCGTTATTTAGGGGATAAGAGATGTGAGGAAAAACGTAACTTGGTCTTGCTAATATTGGCTATTCTGTACCATCCACCACACTTAAAAGCATGCATGTGTAGGAATGCCTCAGGGTATCCTTATGTACAGAAACATGTATGTGTGCAAAAAATTAAATGTGGCCACCTTGACCACTTCTGGCTGCCTCTAAGGTTGTTAGGTTAATCTAAGATTTATTTTTAAGCATTTATTTTCTAATCAGTTTTTTCATTTGAAGTAGCACAATCCAAACTCTGATATCAACTAGATAGATACTGGAATTAAACACACTTTTCAGTATAGTTTTAGTAGAAAACTGCTAGATAAGCCTGGTAGGTAAGATTATTTTGGTCATGAAAGCAGTAATTTCTTTAGAGCAAGCTTGGTTACGGAGTCTTTGTAGTTTAGAGAACACAAATCATGCTCTCAACATGCAGGTATGAGATACTTCCAGAGTCTGGTATTTGAGCTAGTACCATTTATCACGCTGTCAGCTTCAGGTCTGAGCAGATTAAGCATGTGGTGTAATGCTGAGACATTAAGGCTGAAGACGTCTCCTTCCAGGACTGCAGCAAGAATTTTTATGTTCCTGGTGCTAAGTGTCTCCTCCCTCCCTGAGTACTCTTTATGGATGGTTTCACTGTTTGCGGTGATTTTCTTTCTTGCTCATCCTTCTGTCTTTCCATGTTTCTCATCAGATTATCTCCTTCGGTTTGATTACGTTGCAGAGTGTACAAGAACCTCCTGCTATTTATCTCTGTCTCATAACTGATGTCCTGCATAACTTTGTTTTTTGGTGTAGTTTATGTCCCGCATAAGTTATGTTTTGTTTGCTAGATGTCACCAGTGAAGGAGATGAATTGCAGAAATACCACAATTCTCCTTCTTGAACCACAAGTATTTGCAAGCGCCTGGCTCTTTATGGGCAATGTTTATTAACTTGTTATCAGCACAGTGCTTTTCTTTTAAAAACATTTTTCTATTTAATTAAAATAGACATGGCATTTTCTAAGCTTTAGAAAACTGCGTCCATTATCCTTATGTAAAGTCATCCATACTAAAGAGGCCTGCATTAAGGATACCTTGTTTGTGTCCAGTTCAGCCACTGAAGCCTAACAACATTCAGTTTAATACATGAGCTGTTTGAAATGCTGTATGCCTCATTTGAGGCGTGCCTGCTGCAGACCCCACCATCCTACAGCCTATTCTTTGTTCTGCAGGATCCCTGTCATTGGCTTTGTGGGTTTGAAATCCCCTAAGAGAAAAAATTGCCCCATGTCAGAGTTTTAATTGATTTTTAAATCAGTCTCTTGATGTGCGCAAACTAACCACTTGCTTCTCCAGGCAAAGGACCTGATGGTTATCAATTACTCAATTACATATCAGTGAGACTACACTCAGTTAAGTGAAGTTGATTTTGATTCTCAGGCCCAGAGAAACAAAGATAATTGTAACTTGTAGCAGCCTGTTGACCATAGAGCCCAGACACTTGAGTTATAAAGATTGGTTCTGCACTGGAATCTCCTCTGGATGCTGCAATGATGGAAACCAAGAGATTGAATCTATCTGAAAGCGTGCTGAAAAGCACAGACCTCTCCAAATACTGCAATGGCTTTGTTCCAAGTAATTCACAACAGGGCTTTAACACCAAAGGAGGAAGTATTTAAGACTATTTAAATACCTAACATTTTTTGGAGTGTTTAATGCCTAAATAAATTAATCCTGTCGTTTCTTCGTCCCTTCTGAGAATTGTTTTTTTGAGGTGACTTGGGAGCTTTGAAAAAACTGTTGCCCTCCAAGCCTAGAGGAACTTGTGTCGGGGGTCTTGGTCTGGGCTTGGCTGAACCCTGTGGTCATCTGTTCTTTGTCTTTTCCCACTCTTCCAATAAGCAGCACCCCCCTGCCTGCCTTCAGACCCTCAACCAAAGAACCTGATGGGCTCCATGAAATGCGTTTTAGGTTTGTGTTTAAACCCTTTGTAAGTGCTTGGGTGCCTGGGACAGCTGTGCAACGGCAGCTGCCTTCCAGCGGGAAGGGCTTGAAGCCTACTGCTTATGTCTTAGCAAAACATGAATAATATATAGGTGTCAACGTGTTTTTTTTAATAAGCCAAGGTATGGTTTTCTTATATAGTTTCATATAAAGAGCACTCACAAAACATTCAAGGGGTGTGTGTGTCTCTAATGGGCTTTTACTGCTCTGCAAGAAAGGAACATAAAATCACAAAGGAGAAGTTTTGAAATGCTTAAAAGATAATTGAACTAAAGCATTGTTCAGCATTATTGAGCTTCATACTGAAAAACCAAAAAAGCCCCCCAACCCTGCTTTTATGTCTTCTGAGTTTTCTGTGAATTTGAAATAGTGCAGTGCCTCTGGAAGTGTCTTTTAGTGGCAACAGAAAACTAAATTAAAATATTATATGGAGGGAGCTTGCCTCATCAGTGCAATGGGAGTGAAGTTTAGAACAAAGTAAGTGTTTTCATCTATTCAAGTAATCTGAATAATGCACAGCCCCCTGAATTAATAGGCAGCAAGTCAATCAAATTATTCTGTTAATTTTATAAACCTCAGACCGTGGCTTGAGTGGATAAAGAATGTCAGTAGAGCTTGAGTGGCATTTAGTAATACACAATTAATTTGGAAATGTGTGTTTAAAGGGCAGTAAATTTGCTGCATGCAACATAGTTCACTTCTCTGGAGCAGTTTTGACTCTTTGGAGGAGATGTAAAACTGAAGCTGTGAGTAGTAGCAATGCTGCTTGGGCTTTTCCTGTGATGCCAGTGTGGGATCTGCTTGCATTTTTATGATAATGTCTGTTGTTTAAGGCGTTCTTCACTTTATTAAACTGCTGTTGCGCCTCAGCAAGTGATGTAGGGTTTACATGTCACTTCATAAACACTGAGATTCCTTGAGATATGTGGTGCTATTTGTAGTCCCAAAGTAGTTCCTTATTAGCTATAATTATTTAATGAATTAAGTGATAGTCACCTGAAAGTATTGAAATGGAGGTTGATCAACAATAGTGTAGTGGCAAACAGGAAAGCGAATGCCATTTGTTAAGATCAGTGAGCTGAAGATCTCATAGATATCAGACCACTGGAATTCAGCTCGTTTGCCTATCTCCTCCCAGTAAGGCTTTAATTTTCTGATGCCCTTTTGTCATGTCTGATAATATCTTGAAAGCAGGACTGAGGTATGGCCTGACTGGTAAAGCAAAGCCGTACTATTGATTTCTCTCGAACACTAGGGCGTGTTTCTGGCAACCTGAAGCATTTGAGTAACTTTCAGCATCCAAAGAAGTAGCTAAGGCCAGGGGCTGAGTTTGCCCTCCAGGGCTCCTTTGACCTTGCAAGACCCAAGCCCTCAGTGTGAGCTTTTAAATAAAGCTGGCAAAAGCTCATTTCTTGGACCTCAGCACTATCTATAGGCTCAGGATGGAGGTCAGGCTGCAGTAGGCATAGGCTTAAGATGGAGAGGTTTAGCAGCAGAGCAGATAAGCTTTCTGCTCTATGGGCTGAAGTAGGTGACCCTGCTGTTACCTGCCTACCCTCAGTCCCACCAGTGTCTGGCAGGCATGGGGTGAAAATGTGTAAATGCAAAGGACTGGCCAAATTGAATGCAGTGCATCAAAGCTCATGTGCCAAAAAATGATGTCAGGGTGGAGTGCTGTGAGTTTGCCTTTAGATTGTATTTACAGACCCAAATCTTTTGGGTTGGAAGACTCTGAGGGTAGATTATTTTATACTATATCTCTAAGGATGACTTATGCTAATCAACTTTTGGTTCTCGAATATATGATAATTGTTGGGTTTTTAATATTATCATACAACCTCTAAAGAAAATGGCCTTTTTTCAGGAGTAACTTTTAGGTAGCAGAGGATGCTAACTTTGTAAATATTAGCCCACAAAACTGTTAATCACTTGGTTGTGAAGTCCTTGCTCATGTATTATCTTCTGGATTCCAATGGTAACAACAATAGGTTTTTTGGCTCTTTACAACCATGTTATGTATAGTGATTTGTCAAGCAAGCTAGAAAATTAATTTCTATTGGAAGTGTAGTCAAAACGGACATTTCCTGTCTGAAATGCCAAGGAAGGCCTCAATAAACTGGGTACCTCTTGAAGAAGAAATACCTGGGTACTGTGGATGCAGCAGAAGAACTATCTGAATGTTGGCTAAGTGGGAGGAAAATCCGTATTGCTATGTTGACCAGGTGGCTGCCAGCCAAGTTTGAAAAGTTGTGTCTTGTACCATGCAGCCTTTTTTCTATAGTGAATTTTCCCATAACTCTTCATGCAGTGTCACCTCAGTGCCACTTGACATCTTCTTGAGTTCATCTTGTATTTATTAATTCAGGGTGCTTTAAGACAGGTTTATCTTGGGCTTGTGCTCTGATTCAGATCTAGTAAACTGACTACACGCTTGCACAACTTCAAGCATGTGAGTGGATCCAGTTACAGGACTTCAAACTATTCTTGATTAGACCTAGGCTAATTTCACTCTTGATTAACTGTAGACAGTTAAAAAACCCAAGATGATAGACAAAAAGGGTTCTGTAAAGTAAATATTGAGCATTGCTACTGTGCAGAGGTATGAACCCCTGAGATGTACGAAAGGTAGTGTTGCACTGTTTCTTTACATGGGGTTGGTTAGTCCATTTGCCCTTGCTTGGGGTTGGAGCTAAAGTTCCCTTAGAGTTTTACACCAACAAGGTATAACAACCCAGTACCAGCACAAGCTAATGTTGGTCTGCAGCAGGGAACAGCGGGGTGAAATGGTGCAGGGATGCAGGAGAAGAGTGGGAAACTTAAGACAGTGAGAAGGGGGAGATGACCTAGCATGTGTGACACCACTTGCCCAGCAAGGAAAAAAGAAAAAACATTGGTTCAGATGCTGGAAGAAGTCTTTCTCCAGAGCAGTTAGCTCAGGATTCCCTGTAGCTTGTGGTTTGCTGTTCCTCCTGTGACTGAGGTAACTTCCAGGCTTGTCCATCACGGTAGGTTTCTCTCCTTGTTGGGAGACAGTGGTGCCATTGGGAGCCGTGCAAGGAACTGCTGGCACAGGTTAGTTTTCCCGTCCCTTGTGTCATTGTGTGTCTCAGGCAGGGTATGATGGGGAAAGTGGCAGAGGGATATTGCTTGAGTAAGGTTGATCGGCCAGGTTTGGAAGCTGGGGTGCTTGGCTGTCTTTTTGAGCTTTTTCTCTAGAGTCTGAGGAAATCTGAGGCTTAGCCAGATGTTTCCATTTCTACATTAAAGCCACTGGCAGGAATAATGACAGGCTGTGAATGAAGAAATGCCAGTAGGGTTGAGGGAAGGACATCTGAAACTGGTGTAGGAACACTGAAGCCAAGAGCATTGGAGAACAGGGATTAAGTGGCATAAGGGAGGTAGAGTAAAAAATACTGCTAAGCCTAAATACTTCAATTTTTTTTTTCAAACGAAAAAAAAGTCATGCACGGGGTACCTAGTTGCATGACACTGCACGATACTCTGAGATATGTTATCACATTTAATAGGTCTAGTTTTTTCCTTTTGTAGATCCTGAGTAAAACTATTATGCTGAAATTTCTGGGTTTCCACTGGATTTATGGTGGAGTTATGAAAGCCTAATTTGACCTGGTGATAAATAAGGTTTTTTAAAAAAATAAACTGTTTTTTTAATGTAATTGTTGTACTTTGGAGGACTGGCTGGAGCAAAGCATGATTGAATCAGCTTCATGTAACGACCTGGCTTGGAGAACAAATTAATTGGATTCTTTAAGAAAACACTGTTATGCTTTGGCTAAGGTTGCACTGACACAGGTTGTAAACTCAGCAGCACTTCTAAACAAAATGCAGAAGTAAATGTTTTCTTAGCTCTAACAATCATTGAGGCCATCTTTGGTTGTCACGTTCCCTGTTCATATATTATTTTTATGCTCCCAGCATACAGAAACAGCAGCTAGGGGAAGTTTTTATTTTGCATCTGACAAGCTGCATTTTGCTGTTTTTCAACTTGTCTTTTTCCCTCTTGCTGTGAGGAATTGTGTCTGGGGCTTAGAAATGACGACTGTTGTTTAGATATGTACGAAGAATTTAAACTTTATCTCTGCAACTTCTGTATTGCTGTCATTTTATTGTTTAGGGTATTGGTTCCACTTCAGTTTAAAAATTTAAATCCTTTACTTGGGGGCTCTATGGCTTGTATAGTTTCTAACCAAACTTTAGATGAGAACACTTTTTTTTTTTAAATTGAGATTAAAAAGTGGTTTACTTACTACAGGAGGAAGGAGTTTAAGAAAAAAGTGTAGTTATTAAAAACAAAAATTAACTAAACTTGGCAGTTGCTTTCTTCTTCCTTCCAAAGCAGCTGAAATTAATGTTTAAAAATTAATGTTGAAAATTAATCACTTGATGTACGCCATATGCTTGCTATCTTTCCAGTCGGTTGTATAGGATCAGTGTCTCTCTACCTCTGAATTGGGCTGTGATCCAAAGTGCATCATAGCACGTGAAAAATGCCGGGGATATGACTGTTTCATGTAGTTTTGGTTATGTATTGCACTAGAATTTGTTCTGAACTTATCTAAGGAACCATGATTAGACCTTAGCAGTGGAACTTTGAAATTGTTGCATTCATGGCAGCACACAAATGGAGAATGGGGGTGGAAAAAACCAGGGTTCTGCAGATATTCACAGCTGTTACAGTTTGGACTGCAGACTAATGTAGAAAAGACAGGAAACAATATAAAAAAAAAAAATTTAAGAGCAATGCTATTAAAGGGTGTATTTATATACAGTGCATATTTATTATGAAGAGTATCATAGCTGAATTAATATGCTTCAAAGAAGAGAATTTGCACATAAGAAAGACTGATAATGCTCTATAGGACTTGGTCACTCTGCAGCACTTCTCACACATGTACTTGTGGCTTTTTTTTTAAATTTTTTTTACTCCCCAGTTGCATGTGAGACTTAAGGCAGTGTGGAAAGCAAGCCAAGCTTTGCATAAGATGGGGAAAACGTGCTCTCCCAGCCACAGGCGGGCCTGATCCTTTGCAGCAGGCAGAGGGAGGAGAGAGGGATTGGCCGGCTCCTGTGCTGCGTAGGTGCTCCTGGAGCGTGTACTTGCGTAATCTTCCCCCAAAAAATCAGGCCCTGACAGCTCCGGAGAAACTTGGCTCATGGGACTGCACGTATGCCACCTGAATTCAGAGGAGCTATTATCTGCAAGCTGGCACCTCTCGCAGGGCGATTACGTGCGAGCAGTCGTGAAACGCAGGCAGTGGGTGAGGGCAGTGCCTCTGCCCCATCTCTGTGGGATGAGGCTGCCTGTGGCAGAAAGGGGACTCGTGGTCCCTGCCAGCCTGGTAGAGCTCCTGGGAGGAAAAGACTAGGTCAGTCTTGGAGTCTCCTAGAGTTTTGTGTGTTGTACGCGTGGTGCTTTTTTTTTTTTCCCTAACTAACCAAATCACTTGGCACTGCTTATATAGCCTCCTCTTACCAGGCTCGTTGGGCTTTTTTTGGCCCAAATTCTGTCCCGGCTGAAGGCAGTTGCAGAAGAGAGCATCCTCTGATTCCCAGCTGAGGCTCCCGGGGCCAGATCTGCAAAATGCGATGTAGCTTCTTCCAGCCTGTGCAGGTGCCTGAGAGCAATTGCAAAACTGCCTTGGAGTCAGGCACCCTGCTCCGCTGACTTCACTGAGGATTAGATAGATACCTTACCTGCTTAGGTGCTTTGAAGGAGACATCTAACGTTTCTGAATATCTAAATAGCTTTGAAAATCCTCATCTTCCTCTTTTAATCTTTTGCTTCTAAGTGCTTCCACGGTCTGGCAATTCTAATTGTTCTGAATATACTCCAGGCTTGTTAAACACACAGCAATGCTTCTTGTGCTGGTTATACATATGTGCATATAAAATATTGTGCCATCACTCACTCTATCATAAACCATCATCACAAAGAATTTCTGTAAGAGCCCTAGAAGTCTTCTACAGTTCCCATCACTTCCATAAACTGTAGAAAATGCAGCAGTGCAAATGAATGATATCGCCTCAGTCCTATCAGCTTTAAGGTTGCCCCTGTGGCTACAATCTCCATTTTGCAATTGATTTTGCTTTTGTTTGCTCCTGTAGAGTTTCTAGCTCCTAAACTACCCATTTGCTGTGCTTTGGGTCCATCTTCCTTCTGCTCTTATCTCACTTGTTCGCCTTTGGTCTTCTGCTTCCATTACCATCTTCCATGAATTCTCTTACCTAGGTGTTTTTCAGTGGTCCATTTGATCATGTTGGGCTTCCTGGTTGCCTTCTCTTGATTTCAACTCATGTGAGCCATGAACGTAATTTTCCTGAAGTGGGATGGACTTTGCTTGATGCTCGTATTGGACTACTTTTTATTCCTTTGAAAGTCACTCCATGCTTGTTCTTCCTTCAAAGACATCACCTTAGTATATTCTAGAGCTGAAAACCGTCAATTGGTTTTTAGAAGGAAAACAAATGTTTCAGTCTTTACATCTAAAGAATGTACTTAATCCTAGGTATTAAAAAAAGTGCCAACTTTTCAGTAGTAAAATTTTGTGCTGAGTTTTTCCAAATGGAGATCTTTACTTTTGGCCAAACATCATTGTTTCTTATTTAGACACCCCGCCCTCCAAGTGATTATTGGAAATCTCTGTGGAAATTTCGCACAAAATGTGCTCTTATTGTCAAAGAATTCTGCCATAGCTCCCTGCTGCTTCCCCTTCGTCTCGCCTCAGAACTGAAGCACAAATTCACCACCCAGCCTGAGCCACGCGTCCCTGGGTGCCTACAGCTCCTTCCTGAGGATAGTTGCAAACATCCTTTCCAAATGCCTCATCTTTGGCTTTCTCAGGGCCTGGAAGGGTAGACGGGCGTTACCACCCTCAGCTGTTAGCAGGGACCTGGTGGGGTTGGCTTTTTCTCTGGGGAGGGTGCAGGAGAAGGGAGAGGGTCGTCTGGCAGTGATGTGGCTGCAGACAGGGCAGGGGGGCAAGCTAGCTTTCTCCTTCTCTTCCTTGTTGGTAACACGCAGGGGCTGGTGCATGTGTCCCCCATGTGGATTTTGAAGGACACCTTGCTGGCCCTTTCCTTGTGTGTGGAGCAGGGCGAGGAGGGAATTGCTGCTTTGGGTGCCTTCTCACTCCCTGCTGTTTTCCCCCCTCTGCTATTTATTAGCTCTAGATATGCTTGTTATACCTTGGCCACACCTATGTAAATCCCTCAGCAGCCCAGCGTTGCTGATGTTTCACATCAATGGATTATACAGGTTCAATGTGCTGTGTATTGCAGAGGAGGGGTGGGGAAATCCATGCACGTGTTTTTGTTTGGGTTTTTTTTCTGTTGTAATTACAGCTTTCCATTTTCATTAAAAAAAAAAAAATCTCAAAGCACCCTGAGCACCCTTGCAGGGGGCTGCTATTTCCACTCCCATTCATTCTGCGTTTAGAAGACTTCTTTTAAAAGAAATACAGTATAAAGTGTAAAAATGATTTGATCAGTAATACTGATAATTAATTGGAGAGAAAAATCTCATACTAAACATGGCTATGAAAAGTTAGGGTGGAGGCTTCCACTGATGTTTCAATGAAGCACTATAGCAGCTAGAGGACCATAAAAGTATGGGGTTGACTGTAAGCAAAGTTAAATGAAGATGCACCAGAAGGTAGATTCTTGCACTGGCAAAATGCCTGGAACTTTTGAGGGATATTGAGGAATAGCCTAAGGCCCCAAACCTTGTGGCTTTCAAAGTTTGCTTCTTTGTCTTATACCGCTTATTTGTCTTTATTTTGTTTTTTAAGAAAGTCTTTCAAGTAAATTTCCGACTTGAGACCAGTACTTCTGGAAAGGTTAACTCAGCCATGAGGTTTGTTTGTTCAGCTTGGGGTGGCTTGCTAGCTTGCTTTTTTTTTTTTAACTCCTTTTGGTGAAGTAATGTTGTTTCTTCATCTAGCCATCCTCATCATGTATCTGAATGCTTTTTCCCTTTCTTCTGTGCTACCCAGCCCAAAGCCCCCTTTTAGCTTCACATGCTTGCAAAAGACCTGAGTGTTGTTCCATGTGGTGAACAGAGGAGGAGATCAGGTGTGAAATCTGGCAGAGCTGAGGGCAGGACTTAAATTTTTCTATCCTCTGAAAGCACAGTAGTATTGATGCCTTTTTTTTGTCTCGTCTTGGATGCAAGGTGGGAATGGAGGTGTCTGACCAGGCTGCTGGTCTGTATGGGGTCTTCTCCACCGTGTGCCCCAGCATTCAGCGATGCCCACGGAGCCTCCTCTGTCCTCACCACCAGCATGCTCGGTCTGGTGCTTGTGTCACCCCAGCCGCTGTGGTTTGTGGAGGCTCAAGAAGAGTTTCAGGAGCTTAGGTAACCTTTGAGTAGGGCAGAACGTGCTGGAATGGGTTTTTCAGCAATGTAGGTGATTTATTTTTTTTATAATTGAGGTCTCAAAGGTGAGTAACATTTGGATTTGGGGGGAGGACATGCTGAGCAGTGTGGTGTGCATCAGCACGCCCTATTTGCATGTGAGGAAAATACCCTTTTGTGCATGGGGTTCTTCCTTCTTTCCCACATTTGTGGGGGGGGAAAAAAGGGTGTGAAATTTGGAGCACGTTCCAGGAAAAACAGTTGGCTCCTTTTACCTTAAGGCAAAACAAGGTTGGCCCCTTGCTGCCTTTTGGACACTTTGTTCCCATTTGCAGAGTGAGGCCAATGCTGCAGCAGGAGGAGGAGGAGGGTGAGGTGGCTGGAGGAAGGAGCAGCAGCACAAAAGGCAGGGCAGGCAGCTGCCCAACAAGGAGGCCACTCACCAAGTTGGGTGCCGGAAAGGCAGTTTTCCCACCTGTGACCTGGTGGGGCTGCCCACCAAGGTGAGCTGGAAAGCGACCTAGAGAGCAGCCAAGAGTCCTCCTTGAAGCTTCTCCCCTGCCGTGCTGGGTGCACAGGCATTTTGAAAGAGGCAGGTTTGGGCATGCATGGAAGCCTCTTCCAGCTTTTATGATCGGTGCAGCTTGCAAGGAGAAGCTGTCATTTTTTCCCAGGGCGTGTAGAACCAGTTCCGCTGGTCCAGCGTGCCGTGGAGCCAAGGTCTATCATGAAAGGGGCCGTGGTGTATCTGCCTGTTGGTGCTCCTGATTTGTGGGAAGGGCGCGGATGGGGAGCTCAGAGGCTGTATGTACTGTCTCTCCTCTCTGCGGAAACTTTTTCTTTCTCTCAAAGGCCCGTCTCCAGACGGTGTTGCAGGACTATCGGCTGCTTGCTGAGCACCACTTCAAATCATAGTTATGGAGCTATTAGCCAAGCACAGCTTCCTAAAGGAAGAATTTTAATTTCACAGCTTTTTTTTCTTTTCTATTTATGTTATTGTATTTGGGACCTCTAATGCCCCTGCTTCTCTAGTAAATACCTTAATTGTGGAATTGCTGACTTTCCAGACCTTTTTTTGTGTGTGTGTCCTGTGGTATTTGGTGTTTTTCCTTGAAGTGCAAGGTCTTAGGATCTTCTGAATGTGGGAATCTTGCATTGCATGAAATACGGTTCTAATTCTGGTGGTGATGAAGAAAAACTTAAATTTACTGGTGTGAAAAAAAAAATTATAAATAAACTTCAGTTTCCACCTTTGTTTCCCTTAAATGTTTTCTTTGAACAAGTGACTTGTAATTGTTTTAAATAACTGGCATTGGCAGTGCTGCAGTAGCCACTGCAAGCAATGTTCCTAAAATGGTTAGATCGGAAACTAGACAAGTCAGACAATAGGCTCCTTGCTGTGATGCTGTGTGGGCAATGATGATGGTTGCTCTGGGCTCTGCTTCTGTGGACACTTCCTTTGTGATGGTTCTGTGCGTGCCAGTGCCCAAAGGAACCAACACAAGTTTTTGCATGATTCCATCCTGCAAATTAAGCTTCTACATAAAGTCACCCTTAGAACTGAGTAATGAGCTACATAGGGCCTTGATCTTGCCAAACCTTTGCCCGCAAATGGTTTTTACTTAGCTAATCGCTAATCTTCCTCGAAAAACATTTTGAAAGCCCAGGACTTTTGTGTAGTCAAGTAAAGCCAGTCTAGATCACCCGTTTGGTTTAGTAAGATTGCTGGTCACACAATTTATGGGAAACAAAGTTTCTTCACCGCACTACTCTCCATGTCCTCTTTCACTCCCATCTGGTGTCACTAGCGTGCTGGGTTTGCCAAGAGGAATTAATGGGTATAGACTCAACCCCGAAACTGAAGGGGTGGCGGGAACCACCTTAGATTTGATTCATAACTGGAGTGTTTTCAGTATTGCACTCTGTCAACAGCACTTGTCCTGTTTGAAGAACAAAAATTATTTGGGATTTTGTGGATAATTAAAAAAGTGTGAAGACTTTGAGCAATGAAGGTTTTATTCAAAAGAAAAGAAATAGAGGTGTGTTTGGAGCTGTTGGAAGCAGTCCAGCTTCAGCACAAAAGCTGGAATACTGCGTTCCACTTAAATTCACTATCTTTTGGATGGAAAACTTGAGCATGTCAAAATGTTCAATTCTTAAATTCTTGTGAAATGGAATAAATCTGTGTTGAAAACAGAGCAGTGTATTTCCCAGCCCTGCAGAGAAAATGGCTGTTTTATTGCTATTTGTTAAAAAAATGGACTGACAACAGGATTTTGTGGATGTTTATGTATGTGTGAAAAGTGTGGAGCGCCCCGCTCATGCAAGTACAATTACACAAATGTGTCTGCAGATTTACATCCTTTATCATGGAACTAAGTAATTAATAGTTTAGCCTGCTAGTTTTGCCACTTTTGTGCAGCTCTCTATATAAAACTGGAAAGTACTATAGGAACAGCTTGAGAGGCATATGTGGGTTTATTCCCTTTCGCTACCTCTGTTCTCATCAGACATATTTCTACCAGTCAATTGGACTTTGCATGGTAAAGATGGCATAAAGCAGAATAAAATTAATGAAGGAACCAAGCTTTTTTTTTTGCCATGCAAACACTGCATTGAAAACCTGTTGGTGTCTGCGCTAAATTTACAAAATGCATCTTGCCCTGTACTGATGGGCTGTTTTAAACCCTCAATGCATAAAACACAATTATTTTGCTATCACAATTAACTTTCTCCAGATAAGCAAATTTCACAGCAGTTTGTGATCTACCCAGAGAGCCTCCAGGATTTTCTTAGCCACAGGTGCCTGCACAGGCTGCGGGATGGGATAACGCTGTGGGCCAGGTGCTGTGTTTGAAAATACCATGGCTGTGCTTTTTGGTAGCTTCCCTCAACATTGGCACTGCAAAAAGCCTAGCTGCCTGTTTTACATGGTGAACATTTCGTGTTTGAGGGGGAGGTTGGGGCAGCTGAGGGCCTCCCCTTGTTCCTCTGGGGCAGCGTAGCTCAGCTGGGCTGTGGCAGCAGGGTTCAGGTTCAGTGCTGTGGTGCGTGGCATCTGATTACCATTGCACAGCTGTACTGTCCTGTCTCTACCTGGTGGCCCCCGTGCCATTGCCTGTGCCCCCGCCATGGTTGTTTCGTAGACTCAGAATGGTTTAGGTTGGAAATGGCCTTAAAGATCATCTAGTTCCAACCCCCCTGCCATGGGCAGGGACACCTCCCACTAGACCAGGTTGCTCAAAGCCTCATCCAACCTGGCCTTGAACACTTCCAGGGATGGGGCAGCCACAGTTTCCCTGGGCAACCTTTTCTAGCGCCTCACCACCCTCAGAGTGGGAAAATTCGGTGTGGGGCTCCCAGACAGCCACCTCCTGAAAGCAGGAGCAGTGTCCCTGAGCTGAGCGCTGGGCCAGCCTTGGGGCTCTCCTAAGGAGACTGGCACTACTGGGACGTGCCTGCGATGCCGGCATGCCCCCAGGTGAACAGGGATGTGGAAATCACACAGTTGTCCTTCTCTCCCTGTAAGCCTGTGTAGCAGGGCTGAAAAAGCATATTTTAAAATTTATTTTCTGCTTAAGAATGGGAGGCAGCATAAATAAACTTGCAATTCAGTCTTATATCTGGTGCAAAACTGAACAAATATCAGCCAGTTAGGTGTTTTAAAACACATAAATATTTAATTGCTACTCTAAGGATAGGGAAGAGGGAAGAAGTTTACCATATTTGTGTTATTTTTGCCTGTGGGCAAAAGTCCAGCAAATCTTTCACGAGAGAGATAATTATGCGACGACAGTACAGAGATGTGTGTTGTAGTCCACGTGAATGCTGACCTGGCTGCTCCCGGCACCGGTGGGGCTGGCACGATGCTCTGAATTACATTTCCATCTGGGAGGCTGGAGGAGGAAGGGCTGAGAGATTGGGGTGGAGGCAGGAGGGGCTTGCTCAATTACTAAACCTCAAATTTTATATTGTCGAGCACTGAGGGACCTAACTGATGCCGATGAAGGATCAGGGCAGCCTGTGACCAGCGTGGAATCACTGAGCATCTTCTCTCCCCTCCATGCCAAAGCCAGCTATCACGAAGCACCTGATGGGAGGTGATGATACAATTTGCAGTCAGATAAGGACATGCATATTTATGCAGGCTGCAGGAGTTGGGGGAAAGAGCCCTTGTGCCGGAAATGTAATGTTATTTGGAGAACTATGTATTTTGGCCACTTTAATTGGCCTTCTCATTGAAGATCTATTTTTAGCTTTCACCAAGGAATTCCGTATGGCTGGAGATTTTTCTTGGTGTGGGGTTTTTTTTGTGGTTTTTTTTTTTTTTTTTCCCCCTCTCTTGGAGGGGGCAGAATGGTGGGAGAGCTGAGAAGAGCGAGGCATTGGCAACATTTGCAGTCCTCCGGTGATCAAAGCTGAAAGGAGGGCAGTTATGTCAGGGAACTCCTACCTATGCTGCTGGGGAATATAGCTTGGCTATATGGAGGGTGGTGCAGGGGGAAAAAAGGGGAAATGCAGGAAAGTTAAAAAAAAAACAAAACAAAACAAAAAAAAAACCCAAAAAACAAAACCAAAACCAAACAAACAAAAAAACCCCACAAAAAAACCCCCCAAAAGCCAATAGGGCAAAACCATGTCTTTGCCTCGCCTTTAAACGTGTGTGGTTTTTAATTTTTTTTTAAAAAGATTTTATTGTGGCTAAGCAATAGGCAGGCCTACCTTTAACTACAGAAACACATTTTGGATTACTTAAATTACAACAAAGGGGTATGTTTCATATGTAAAACTTCTGCATGTATTTTTTTTTGTGTGTGTGCATGCATGTGCCTTTTATTTCATTCAAAAGGAAGGCCTGTGAGGACTAGGAAAAGAGGAGGATACTGTCTCTTTATGAATACTAATAAGGAAATCAAGGGGGACAATGGCACTTCAAGTTTCATCTTTCCTTTTCCTAGAGGCGCAAACTCTGCAAGTTGTCACCTTGGTGTATTCAGTGCCTCTTGAAGCACTAGACTCCTCCAGAGAGAATGTCAGCCCCAGCCCTGGGCAGTTTTGACAAACAGAGTATATATTGATACATGATAAAGTATGCTAGAAATCACCCCAGCGCTAAAGGCTACTATAGTTTTAATATCATCATTTGAATTAACAAGCATTCTGTGGAGAAATAATGAGCTTTCATTATTCAGAACATCATCCTTACCCCGGGAACTCAGAAACTATTAGCTCTTGAGAACTTAATGAAAAGATGATAAAGAATGTTTTAGATAAAAGTTTGAACGGGTGCACTTGGTAACTAAGGTAAAATATTAATGTTTCTCTCAGTGATGAATCGCTGTTGCTAAACTCGTGCTTGCCGAGGAGATGGAGGGGTGTGTAAGTGTTCCTGTGGGCAGTGGCCGGGATGGAGGGCTGTCACCGCCTGCCCACTCCGCACTGTGTCTGTGCCTTGCAGAGAAACGGCAAAGGCAGAGTCGAGGTGGGAGAAAGGGGAAAGTTGGCTACTTGACTCTCCCCATCCTCCCTAGCAGGTATTTTACCAACCAGGGGACTGAAGCTAAAATCCTCATGCTGTTTTCTTCTCGTTGGGATTATTTTTTTAATTTTTTTTTTAAATTAAAATGATAGCCAGTGCAATATAGCCATGAGAGAGCATGAAGGGGCAGAATGAAAAAAATGAACTGGAGCAAAAAGTGTCTTTCTGAAGCCACTGACCCGAGGCTTGGTTTGGGCAGGTCTGAGGCGTTCGGGCCAAGCGTGGTTGCCACTTTGTGAAATTCCATATGGGTGGCTTGCTACATGTCTGCAATAAAACCTCCCGGTGCAATAAACGAAGAAAAAAAAATATATAAAAGTTTAAATTTTATTGGGTGTAAAGCTCTTAAAGAACTGCTGTTCACAAAGAGTATAAAGATTGCTGAGTCTCAGCGTATGTACCCCTACTAAAATGTGTTAGTCCTGCTGTTTTCTTTCTTTAACTGTGGCAATTTGGTTCCTTGCTGTTCTTTAATCCTTGCACTTACCCGTGCCGAGGGCTCACAGCCTGCTTCCACCTGTGGGAGGCTAGGAGAGGCTGTCTGTCCTTCCCATGCAGGTGGAGAGGTTGCCCAGGGACCCCCAAGGTCCAGATTGCCGTGGAAGGGTTTGTTCTCGCTAACAAACGTGTGTGGGGGAAGGAGAAGGAAAACAAATGGGAATAAACTATCACATAAACAGTCTTAAGTCACGGTGTTTGCTGCTAACAGATGCATTTAGGTAAATGCTGTTACCTCAAGAGGTGTTATCTTCTGGGGATCCTTATCATAATTTTGTTTTAAATCTGAACAGCTGTTGTTTAACTACCACAGACCACAATTTATCTACAGCTTGAGGCCATAAAGGTACCTTTATTACACTCTCTTTCCTTTTTTTTTTCTTCCATTTGATTTAATTTCAGTGTGTCTGACACCAAAATGCTATATACAATTTGCATATTACAATATGCACTATTGCAGATTCCATACACTGCTAAATGGGAAAATCGGAGCAGAATGGTAAATGGAGGAAGCTTGCAATGACAAATAAGAGGAAGATGAGCTCCCATGTTTCATTTACATGTAAAATATTCTGACAATAGTTGTTTCCCCAAGAACAAAGAGCTGGTTTTTCTAGGGTGACTGGTTTATGATGGCTGCAAGAAAAAAAAAAAGGATGTTTTTTTTGGCACTGGAACAGAAGCATGCTTATCTGAATTGAGCCCTGGGGCTTGCCATATAATTGGAATAAAACTTAAGTCTTACTTAAGGAACCAACAAATATGGAAGAACGAACCATATCCAAAAGGAGCAGCCACGGTGTACTAAGATAGAAAATCACCTGTCTGCAGGCAAAGTCCTGGCTAAAGTTGAAGTCCTGAAAAGAAGAGGCTGTAGCAAAACATAGTTTTATTTTGAGGTGCTTGGTCTTTCATAGTTGATCCACAAAGTTTATTATGGGATGCAGGGAGGAGAGGTGTTGCAGGTGTCTTATAGCATGTGGTGTGCCTGGGAAATGGTGGTTCTTACAGGGAATCCTTCTAACCTCTGTGTCTCTGGGACTGATAACCCAGGTGGTATCTTCCAGCCCTAGTGAACAGCTTCCAGTTCTGCAAAGGATTCTGTATTTGTGGACCTGAGCATCTCACTGCCCTGCTGCAGAAAATGTGTATGGCTTTCTTTGTACTTCCTTTTTTCCTGGGGAAACAGGAGGTTTTTGCCTCCAGACTTGTCAGTCCAGCAACATTCACTAACACAAAAATTGTGATGGGAAATCTCCCCAAACGTAAAGCTTTGGGTAAGAATTTGAGTTTGGATATCCCTTAACACTTAACTCAAACCTCTAGAGTTTTGCCTTGTTAGTTTTTGATCAGAATTAAATAACAGTAATAACACCAGAATTAATAATATATAACAGCTAGATAACAGAAGAAACGTCCCACCACTTTTACTCCCATGTTTCCTCCATCCTAGCTGGGCATGTGAAGGCTGTATGTGTCTCCAGGAGCGGGGTGTTATTGTTGAACTGTTTTTGTTGAACTGTTTTCCTAAGAGCAGAATACATTAATCTGTTGGCACTTAAAAAAAAATAAATTATACCATAGCTCAGCTTCTAATTTGACCATCCATCAAGTAACATGATACTCTTTGGCTTGGCTTTTCAAGGACAGGGTGGAGAAAACCACCTGGTGGAGTGAGAGTAGGCTGGGGTGTAGGTGACCACTTGATGACTATCCCTTGATGGGACTCTTGGATGCTGTTGGTGATCAAACTATGTGTCCTTGATGCTTAACACTTAAAATCAGCACAGGTAGAATGGGTGGGCTATACTGTGATCCCAGAAGCCAACATTTTCTTCTTATTTCTGAAATCCGTCCCAGCCAATTGCATCTCTCAGTTTAAGCTTCCCCATCTTGGAAAACTGGAAAGATCTGAGACTTTTCTTTTTCCTCTTCCTGGAGAGCAGCAGAAAGAGTTAGCAGAAAGACACTGTAATGTAGTGGTGGACTCATCAGCACGGAGTACTTTTGTTCTTATAGGTATTACGCAGTGCTTAGTGTCTCACAAATGAACAGTAGTGGGATTTACTGAAGTACGTGCAGGTATGAACCAGTGGCTAATGTCTCTTGCATAATATTACTCCTGAAAGTACAACTCCACAAAGAATACTGTCTAGAATTACAGGGCAAGAGCAAGTCAACAGTTAATTGGCTGTGCTGTAATTACTTCTAGATGCATAATGTGCAATACTTATAGGACTTGTAGAAGTGGCATACAAATCTCACAGTGGTCTCTTGGTGCTTTATCAGGTGTGGAGGATTTTGGTAGTCTCTGTAGATCTTGGGATTAATGGTACTGTTATAATTTATTCCTGCTCTGCTAATTTAAAATAGCGTGTGGTTTTTTTATTTTCCTCTTTTTTTTTTTAAAATAAAGTCTTTCTTTAATTGTCCCATATGCTAGAATAAAAAAAAAAATAGGACAGATGCTGTTCAAAGGCTCTGTCATTCTTTGCTAGGATGGAAGCCATCCCACTTGCTTTTTGTTTGCTTGGAGTGGCTTGCACTTCTGGAGGCGTGTGGCAGCCTTGTGTAGTGTGCTATGGTACTGTAGCCCACTGGGTTGTAGACTTAACAAAGGTACAGATGAATATCGGCAGAGAGACAGATGCAGTCTTTGAATATCTGGTACCTGATTTTGCCCACCTTTCACCAGAGGATGCATATGGTGTAATTTCACTGAATTTGTGGAATTACTCTTAAGGTCATGTCGGGCAAAGATCTGAAACGTCCAAGAGCTGCATGAGTGAGAATATGGATGAGATCTCTAAAAATGAGGTCAGGCAATAATAAATTCTTGACCTGGCTATGTCTCATGGTTTCAGCAGTCCCCAGAGCTGTGGCTCTTTGGACGTTCTCCAAGCCTCTGAAGTCAACCATAATCTTTCCCACTGCAGCCGTGAAAAGACTTTGCAATTTGGTGGCACAACAGGCACATTTCAGATCTGCTGAAATCAGACTTGGAAAGCAAGCTCAGAGGGACTCGTGTGTCTGTGAGGTTTGTGTGTACTGGGCTCACCCATCTTGTGCCGATGTGGATACAGAAGTTATTGTAACATTTTATAATATGGACTTTGGAATCCCCAAAATACCGTTTGTATTTTACCTTATTAAATATGGTAATCATGTCAAAGGTAACTGTCAAGGGGCTATAAAATTACCCTTCTTATCTCTTGTACGTTTATCAGTTGATAAATGGAAAGAAGCTGCTGCCAAAATAACTGTGAATGAATAATTTATAAATGACTGATGCATCGTGTACGTTGTTTCAGGCAGAAAACAGTAGGACATCAATAATCAAAAGAAGTTGGATTAATTTAGCAGTATTTTGCAGTTAATATTTTTATCTAAATGCTCCGGTCTGGACCTTTGTCGTAAGGAGATCTTTCTCTGTCACGAAGGACTGATCCACAGATCACTGAAATCAATAGGCATCAGCTGTTTACTTCAGCAGGTTCTGAATCAAATTTATAATATGCATATGTAGCTCTTTTTTTCCCCTGCTTTTAGTGTTCTGAATTTGAATTTTCTTTACTACTGTGTACCCTAGCATGGAATTTGCTTCAGATATTTTCTCCCTCCCCACGTCCCTGTGGGCTGAATGTCCCAGGCAAGAAATTTGGGGAAGTTGACAGAACAAGGATGGGGGAAAGGTGGCTGCTGAAAGAAATGTGTATCTACTCTCACTTTTCAGATACTTTTCCTTCTGTTCACCCAGGGAAAACTGAATTCTTGCAACCTAGGTTTCAATGCAAGGTGAAATTTTTTCCAGCCTGTATTTTTCACATTCCTACCTCCAAAGAGATTACAATTTAAAGATTTTTTTTTTTTTTTCCCCCAGCACTGGCCATTGTGAATAAGGTTAAATACTAAGAGGTGAACTAGATCCTTTCTTCCTGTTCCCTTCCCTGTGATTTAAATATGGCCCATTTTGCCCATCACATGACAGAGCTGCCAGAGATTGCCTCAAGCTAGTTTATGGCTTTAACTAAAGGTCACTGGGTGGGGGGGGAGGAATCTCATGGAGTAGGGGGAGGGGACAAATGTATTTAAAAAAAAAAAAAATTAAAAAGTAGCCATTAAGCGTTTGTTCTGAAGAATACAAATGAAAAAGAGAAGCTGATGTTATACTGGAATGAGTTGGGGGGGGGAAGAAAGAAAACCATGGCCAATAATAATAAACTCTCTTCCTCCCTCCGCACAGCACAGCGCCTCGTGAGCGAAAGGTATGCAGAGCCCTTGCCTGGATTTCGGTCTAAGGCTTTCTCTACCTGACCTAGATATCTGGCTAGCAGTTCACCACCGCAGAAAATGCCCTGCTGCAAAACTCCTACCCCACTGGCTGCTAATAAGAGCAATTCTCACGTAGCACTCCATCCATCCCCACAATGTAATTGGTCTGGCTCTCCCAGCTAGCCGCCGCTCCTCCTGTAGGCCCACACTGCGAAGAGAAATCCCAGACCTCCCGAGGGCTGAGGGGCTCCAAAACCGTGCTATGTTATCAACAGCTACATGGTTAGCTAACTGCTGTGACTAAACGGAGATTGGGAAGCACTGCAGGCGAGGGATGAAAAGTGATGCCCTCCCATAGCACAATGCTGATATGCAGAATTGGCCAAAACAACGAAACTTCACAGACAGCGCAGCAGAAGGCATTGGCTCTCTTGTTTGGGCATTTTATTACCTGGAGCAAAATGTGCAGAGAAGGGAGATAATGAAGTACTTGACTAATTCAGTGTGATCCAGCTGGCTAAGCCAGAGGGGCTGCAGAGCAGGAAAAGCTACAGAACTCACTGCTAGCCATTTTCCCTTGATACCTGCAAAGCCAAAATAAAGAAGTGCAGAGATCAAAAAGCAGAGCAATATCAATATTGGCAAGGGGAGGGGGACAACAAAAGGGGAGGAGAAACCTCTAAGATTGCCCCCCCCCTTCCCTTCTGCTGTCTCGTGTGTGTGTGGGAAATGTTATTTTCATTTGCCTCATGCTAACTTCTAATCTATTTGAGAAATTCACCAAATTCCCAAATGTTTAGCACGCTGGGTGCCACAATACTCAATGCCAGCTTAATTTTTTTTCATTTTATCTACCATTTGTGCTTGGTGAGGGACAGGACAAGACAAGTTTTGCAATGCCATGCACATGCATGGTAGTGCCTTCAAAAACTCACATCCCCCCCTTTTCCACAGCCTAAAAGGCTAAATAAACGATACGATTCTTATCCAGAGGGAAATTAGAAAATGTGAAGTGTGTAAATTCCTCTCCCCAGCTCCTAGGCATTGGTGTGTTTTTGTTGTGTTTTTGTTGCTGCCTGTTGTGGTGTTTTGTGTTTCCCCCCATCCCCCCCCCCCCCCCCCCCCAACACNTTTGTTTTTTGTGTTTTCCCCCCCCCCCCCCCCCCCGACAACCCAGCTATTTAAGTACACAAGATGCATCGCTCCGTCAGTTGCTTCCCCTTCCCTGCCTGTTCCCCACTATTTTCCTACAGAGTGCAGTTCAATTCCAGCTGCACTAGCAAGCTGTCCCCCAAACTAGAGCATAATTCTTGCAGAAAAACCCCCATCAGTAAGTAAAAGGCAGTTACTATACTTAAATAAATATACAAGGCCAAACTTCATACCTGATGGTAACGTAGATACGATGCTGTGAAAGGAAATGGTGAAATACCCACCTCCACCAAGGCTGAATTCAGCCCATGCTGCTCATCATGGCTGCCAGGGAATGAATCGCTGCTGACCAGTCTGCCTGCCAGCCGCTGTTCATACCATTATTTTTTTTTTTTTAATAGGAGGCAGGCAGACACTATGCATCATTTGGAGATGAGCATCACAAACATGCTTTGCAGGGAAGGCAACCACAGCAGACTGCCAGCGCTCTTCCAGTGCCAATTATAGTGATGGTTTAATCGTAAAAGCAGATTCATTAAAATCGGATCAGAGCCAGGGCATTTGTGATTTGGAGGCTTGTGCTAACTTTTGATAGTTATCATCAGGGGCAGCTGATGTGACATCACCCTGCAACTCTACGTGACTCGTATTTTTAATGGACCACATGCCTTTGCACGGTAATGTTGCTGCTAGAGTTAGCTTGGCGTTAGCTCAAGAGGCAGAAACACCAGCAACCGAGTCTGAAGATGTGTTGAGAGTTTGCAGTTGTCATGGAAATCAGCGGCAATGGCTGGTGCTTACCTCCCCTCTAACATGGAAGTCCACGGTTGGAAGGTGAGAGGGCTGCTTTATGACAACGTGGATTCAAAGATACAGGAAGCTCCTTTGAGGCTTATGTATAAGTTTTCCAGAAACATTTTTCTCTAGAAAAATGTTTTCAGTATTAGAAAAATACACCTCCCCCACACCTGGCCCAGTTTTTCCATGTGATGGTGGTGTGACCAAAAAATGCCTGGAGAACGCCTTGCAAAAGGTGCTTTTGGGTGTTAGCAGTGAAGGGGCAAACATGAAGTGCTGGCTTGTGATCGGGCTCTGCTGTTGTGGTACAGTTGGCAATTCACTGTAGGCAATGTGTGTGTGGGGCTCCGTTTGTACGGGGATGGTCTGTATTCTTCATGAGATAGCGTGGAGGTTACATGGTGTGTGTTGCCTCACCAAGAGTACCTGAGTGGTGGAAATTAGCAGCTGCTCGTAAATAACTCATGAGTTCAAAGAGTCATTACAACCTGACCAGGCCACCTCCTGTATCAATACAGCTATCAATAATGGTGATGAAAATGATTCAGATAAAGCCTCTTAAAGTACTACTGGATTTAGCAGTGCAGGGAGAATGGGAACGTGCTTGTCCCTGGAGGAACGATAACCTGGGCCTATGCTGTGTTTAGGGGAAGTTAAAAAAAAAAAAGGCAAAGATTTTGTACTCCTGCTGCTAAGAAACTGGGTATGATGCTGACCGAAGAATATATGTGTGTGTATATACGTACATTATAATATCTCTGTGTCAGTGGTGTGTGCTGTATTGCTACAGCTGACAAGGTATAATCTCATGAAGATGATATATTTCAAAGTAGTGGCCCACAGAGCTGCTACCAAAATATCTTTATGATCTCTTCTGTACTTCGAATGTTTGGCTTTTCAGCCTTCACATTATTCTATCTAGGGATGTGGTTGGGAATCTTTACTGTATTAAAAAATATAGCTCTGATACGATGTATTTAGTGAAGCGTTTAAATGGGAACTGATTGGGCAGCATCATGCAATCTGCAGTCAAAATCATGTCTGGCTTAATGGTCCCATGTACAAGTAAGGACCTACGTAGCTGCTAAACTTGTGTGAATGCTCAAGAGAATAAGATACGTACGTGCTGTAAAGCTCAGTGTTGTACATGGACTCATTTGGGCAGCTAAAGCCCTAAATTAAATCATGCTTAAATCCCATTTTGGGAGCAGTAGAGGCACATAGATTTCCTTAAGCACATTAAGCATACCATCTCTGTCTCTTGGGATGATTTTATACTTCGGTTATGGGAGAAGCTTGAGACCAGCTTTTATCAAGGCTTTCCTTTTTTCCTTTTTTTTCTTTCCAAATGTAGTTTTTGGCATAACAACCTATGCAATACAACTCATAAAATCAAGGCATGTTGCATATATATCCCCTATTTCAATGAGGATTAAAAGTCAGAAAAGGGATGGAGTTGAGAAAGGGAGAGACTGTGGTGCCAGCCTCCTCCCTGATCACAGCTTGCTTTCCTGTCCCTTGCAAGTTGGAAGCACAGCAGCTCCCAGCATATGCAGTTTGCTGGAAGGGCATTTTTAGAGATGTGGCTCCCAGTTCCCCTAAACATCATGCAACTGCTTCGCTGTTGCAGGAAAACACACCAGGCTGCTGCCAGAGTAAAAGCTATCGAGGACGGTGCCATGTTTGTTCTAAGCAAACGAGCCTGGCTCCCGTTAGCCCTGCTTGCTCTTTTGGGTGAGATTTTTCCCTCTGTGCCTCAGACAGCGTGAACCAGTGCCAAATCCTTGCTTGGCACCCGGGGAAGCAGAGGGGAACCGCTGGCCACGGCAGCACGTGGCTGTGCGTGCCTGGGTTACCCGAGGACTCGCAGGGGTCAGGCAGGCATCAGTCGGATAAAATCTGTGCGCCCTGCCTTGTGCCTCTGAATGTTACGCTCGTGTTTAAATAACTCACAGGTCAGTTGTTTTTCTATTTCGAGCGTGCAGCAAACCAAGCTGAGGCAGCTTGTAAAACGAGTGGCTAATTTCTAGGGTTTTTTTTCTTTTTCTTTCCATTCTTCCTGCTGCCGCTCTTCCTGAAGGTGACGGGGCAGCTTTCTCCTGGCAACTGGGGAAACAGAGGAAGAAAGTCATAATTTCTGCCTGTGCAGGCCCAGTGAGGGCTGTATTTCTGCATGGATTGTGTTTTGGGGCTCTGGGGGACAGGGGGACATTTCCCCCAGTGCCTGCAAGCTGGCGGGAACCTCATGCATCTTTCAGCCAAGGAAGTTTTCTGGAAGGGGGGCTGGTGCCATAGTGCTGGCTAAGGTGGCCACCATGGCTCCTGGTGAGGAGAGGGGTGTGGGATCCTGGTGGAGGTGGTGGGAGGTGGGGACAGAGGGTGGCCAGCGGGGCTACATGCGTCAAGCTTGCTCACTGTGCCACTTCTGCTGTTGCTGCAGCTGCTGCCTGCAAATATTTTTCTGCTGACGGTGGTGGTGTGCCTTGGGGGGTGGTGGGACACCCCTGCTTTGGCAGAGGGCTCCAGCTGTAGCTGCAGCTCTGCAGCAGAAGGGGAAAGGAGGGGAGAAGGGGGAAAGAGCATGAGGGCCAATTCCTAGGAGCGCACGCACTGGTTCAGACCTTTCCTGCTTTCACCGTAACCTCTGTCTTCCAGACATGGCTGCCTGCTTGCATTAATTACTCCTTACTCCCTAGATGCATTCATTTCAAACTACCTTTAGGGTTCAGAGTCTAGAAACCAACTGACCAAGGTTGAAAGCAATTAACAAACAGGTTATTTTGAATTAACGGCTTCTTTTAACCAGCTGTGCAGAACTGTTTTTTTTCCCCACAGCAAAATTAGCAAGGCAATGCACTTCAGTGAAAAGATGGATTGGGCTTTCTTTTGTTATTGTGCTGCCTTCTTCCTCCCCACCCCCCCCCCTTCCCTTCAAACTCTTGCCAATTTAATACTAAGGATTTCCAGCTTGGATTTTAAAGGAGTGTTGAAACATACTGACTGCCTAAATGAATTGTAAATGGCATAGGATATTGAGAAAGAACAGTCCTTTTGCTTCTATTAGCTATCTCACACTACATCAAGATGGGTTTGCCTGTGAATGGCATATTGAGATGGCAGTGCTTTCTTTTGCTGTGTTGTTTCTTTTTTCTATCATGCCTTCCCTCTTCAAACAGGTACTTTGTCCTGTGGACCCTCACTGACTTCTTTCCTGCTTCATCAGGAGCTGGATTTGCAGACAGGAGCTGGCTTGGCCCATACCTGAGCCCAGGCAGGAACAATGTGAGGACAGTGTGATGTAGAGCCTAAGCTCATAGGCTTTGATTCCTGCAGAAACTTATTATTAGCTTGGCTTGGGGGCTCTAATGACTTCTACTGCTTTCTGGTCAACAGAGAGTGTGAACTGATCAAGCTGTCCTCAAAAACCTCAGAAGCAGAAACAGTGCAGGAAGTTCCTTAATACTGCCAGGAATCTTCTCTTTTTCTGTGGGGTTTAATGTCAGTGCTATCCTACCTCTAAGGATGTTACAAGGAGGAGCTTACTCCAGTCATCTTGAGGCAGTCATTCAAAATATGCTGGCCTTGGTTGTCCACCTCAACTCAGTAATATGCCTTCTCATGTAGCTTCAAGCCTTTAAGCCCCATTGTGTCTGGTTGCGTTTTGGCATTAGGGCGATATGAGGTCACCCTGACTGATGGACCTCAGCCTTGAGAAATGTTGCCCAATAGTTTAACCCAGGTCTAGCCCTTGATTTTTCTTCCACAAGTTCTACTGAAGTCCCCTTTTGCCGTGCTAAATAAATTTTCTTTCTCTTTGATGCATCTGCTCTTCAGAGACTTTTATGTTGTTGTGCTTTTCTTAGCTATTGTGTTAGCCAGAAACAATTCCCAGGGTGCAGCCTGGACACTTACATGTGACCGCAATTCTGGAAATAATTGCCCCATCAATGTTAACACCCTTTCAAGTCAGACTTGGTAATGCTCAAAGTGAGTCCCGATTGCTTTTGGTGCAAAAGTGAGCAGGTTTGCCTAGCGTACCCTCTGCAATCTATTATTTTGTCTCAACTTCTTAAATGGTACTAACTGCTTTGCAAGAAAATGTCTGCATTTTTTTTTGCTTTTTGTCAGCTTTTCATCTTCCCTGGTTAGTTCTGCTAGCCCTCCAAGCTATTCTGTGGCTGTTTTGTATGAACTCCCTCCAAATTGCTGTTAGTTTTTGTTTACACAAAACACAGAATTGAGCATGTTTTTTCCATAGTAGACTGCACCCGATCAATATAGATAAAAACCATTACTTCCCTGTTACTTGCTGTCTCTGCATATGCAGCCTAAAAATTGTAGTGACCTTTTTTGCTGTCAGACTGCATTGTGGACTCGTGTCTAATTTACTATCTGGTACTGACCCTCAGTCTCTCCTACCCATTGCTGTTTTCTGGGTTTTTGTGGTCTGGAGGTTTTTTCTTTCTTTAAAAACAAACCAAAACTGTATTACATTACTTCCTTGATTGAATTTCATCTTGTGCTTTTTTCTGCTTGTAGGTTCAGTCTCTCTACATCTCAGCTGTCTCTCTGTCCTCACTGGTTCTCTGACTCTCCTGGGTTTTGTACTCTCTGTAAATTTAATTCGAAGAAATTGCAACCTTTTAATCTGATTCCATGTTGAAGGAAAGAAGAGGTTTCACTATCCTGTGTGTGTTATTTTGTTCTGAACTTTTTGTTTGTATCTGCTACACGTATGCATCACTGGTATCGTTAGCAAGTGCTTATAAATGGGAGTTGAGTGACAGGTTACTTCTGGAGAGGTGGCTTTGAGAGTCATTGGCCGTGTGATGATAACTGGGTCCCTTTGAATGGGTGAGATCACCTGCAGCACTGGAGAAGAGGAGGAGGAGATCAGCAGGGCAGAGTGCTGGAGAACTGCTGTGGGACAGAAAACCAGTGGTCTGGCAAGGAACTACAAAGAGATACTGAAAGACAAACTGGGATGCATATGGAAAGACCGGGAAGTGTGAAGCAACTCACAATGATGGAGGAAATTTTTAGATAACTGGAGAAGTCCTCTTACCTGTTTTATGTTCTTAATTCAGCATTTGCTAACACAGTGCTTACCTCAAGGTGAAGACAAGGCAGTGTGTGCTTTTAATGTGGGGCAAATGCCTGTCTTTTTGATGAGCTTTTACTGAATTAGCTGGCTTCTGTGTCAACTAGACTTTACCTTGCTTTCCATTGCATAGCCTCTCTTCTATAGGGACGATAAGGGTACCATGGGGTGAGAAGTATTCCAATTTCCTTTCCAGAAAGTCCACAAGGAAAGGGAATTGATTTTCACCATCTCTTCACTCAGAAAAGGATGTATTATTCTAGATGAATAAAACAGGCTTTGAATATATGAGTTTATTTGAACCCTGTGTGCATACTCCACAGGCAAGTTTCAGGAGATGTTCAAGCCCTTCTGAATCAGTAATGGAGAAGGCAAAAGCTTCTCCAAATAACTGTGATCTCAAATAATTGAATTTCTCACAGCTCTAGTAATATGAAATGTGTATTTAAACATGGCTATCAAGATGAAAGAAACTATGACTCACAAGTTTTAATTCAGTGGTTTAACAAATGTCGAATGTTCTCTCTGATTTCCTGGCAGCACTCAGGTTAAAAATTGTTGGCTGAGATAGGAAGAAAAAAAAAAAATAAAAATGACCTTGTACTGTTGATTTTGGGGAAGCTATGGTCACTGTGTGCCAGCTCAGGATCTGGTCATAAGAGCGCAAATTACTTTAGCTTAATGCTTGACATGTCAGTTTTGCTATTCGTCTGCCTGCTCTTAAGGTCAGTGGTACTAAACTACAGGGTCTGTGGCCAGTGCAGTAGCTTCAGCAGTAACACCATGTATAACAAATGTTTATGTGAAACATGCTCATGCTATCAATTAGTCAGGGTTTGCTCTGCTGGCTTTTTTTTCATATTTTCACCATTGTGCAAATTTGACAAGCAGAGCTGTAAACAAAAAACAAGTGTTATTAAAACACAATAAATGGGTTTATGAAAAGGAAGGCATTGTCAGAAATCTGGGCTTTAATGTTCCCCAGAAATTCCTAATGATGTGGAGAAAGGATTGTGGTCTTAGATACGTAAACTGATTTCTGACAGGTTAAGATATCTGCTTGTCAGTGCCTTCTGAATTGTCAAAGCTTGGTATCATACTTCACAAAATACAAAGGGCCCCGCACAGCAGCATGCAGTGAACACGCCATATATACCCCAAGAGTCTTAAGATCAACAGCTGGAGAACAGATACAGTGAGCTACTATTCCCGTTTTCATTTCTTTCATCTCCGTTACAGAAAGTAAGAGACTAACTCCATCCCGGGTGTAACTTCGTAAACATTTTCTGCACCTGAAGAGTCTTGAAAGACATCTGTCCCATCTTCTTGAGCTGTGACTCCTGTGTAATTTAATGGAGATGTTTACCCTTGTGTGTCAGGGTGCCTGATGAGAGACATAATGTGCAATCGGGCAGAACCAAGATAGTGCTGTGAAACTGCGTGTCAACTGCTCGGTTATTGCCTGATCCAGCTCCTAGTTAGCACCTTCCTGCTTTCTCCAGCCGATTCTGGATCGGATTTGCACAGAGGCCAAGTACTTCTGTGCAAGCTTTGAAAGAAAAAGGAAGTTAAACTGGAAGGTATTTTTTCTGAAAATAAATTTCAAATGCTTTCTTCCTGTTTGTAAGATGCGCGTGTGTGACTGGAGTTTGTGGTGTTCCAGCCCTGTTAATAATGAGGACCCTAAGTCTGTGAGTAAAACTAATGTTTCTACAAGGCAAGGTTCATGTAACATGGTCTAATTTTGATCTCATTTACTCCTGATATCGGGCTGCTTAAGTTCTGTGAAGGTTGCTGATTTACTCTGAAGTAAATAGTCACAGAATTAATTCCAGCTGTTTATGCAATGCATCAGGATAGACCATAGGATGTAAAGTCACAAATACCTGAATAAGAGATTTTGATTACTGAAACTGTACTTTGTACAGGGCTTATTATGCACATTACCCTTCACAGTCTCTGACTGGGAGGGTGCAAGATCCATTTCCATGTGAAGTGTGCAACTTGTGCCAAATTATTACAGATAGATTTATGATACAGACAAGAGACGGAAAGGAAACACTATGTCAGAAATGAATTAGAAGTCAAGAAGGAAAAAGAAATGTAAAACACTTGGGCAGCCTGTATCTTTTTAATATTTTAAATAGAAAATCATATTTCACTTGCTCAGGGACTTTGTCTAGGGAAGGTACTTAAACCAATTCTTAAATTTGACATGGACACATAGGTACTTGAAGCACAACTTTTTGCTCTAGTGCTTTCCTGGGATTGGTTTAAGTTTTCAGGGGAATGGTGCCAGCAGTATGGCTTTTTTTTTTTTAATCACTTACAAACAGCAGTTATTAGGGCATAATCCATATTGCTTTCATCTCTTTTACTATTTAAACACTTGCAAAATGCACCAGCTAGAAGCTTTATTTGGTAGGATAATTACATGTACTACTGACAAGAACAGAGATGAGCAGAATATCTGCTCAGATTAAGACTAAAGCTTCCTTGCAGGTGCTTGCATCTGTGTGTGTGAGCATTAGACTGAGTTTTGTTGTCCTGGATAATTTTGAAAAATTGAATTTCAAGCTGATGTACTTCAATATTTTTGTAAGATGAAGCACATCTTCCTAGTCATTGCCTATAAGGAGGTAAAGGAACCAAGTCTGCACAGTTGAAGCCACTTAAATGTTTCACTTTTTTTTTTTTTGCTGAAAACATAAACCAAAATGCAAGCAAATACTGAAGATCTATAGTGAAGAAGGCTACCAAGGGAAAATACGCTCCTCTGCAATAAATTTTACAGTGGTCCTTTTACTAATGGAAATCATATGCCTATACCAAAAGCAGGGAAAGGTATTTCATCTCGGATGTTCTAGTTTGTTTTATTTATGATCTCTGTTATAGATATTCAACTCTTTTGCCTAATATAATATGTGGCTGCAATTGCATACCAATGACATTCACTTGCTATATTTGTGACAAATTGCAATCAACAGAATTGAAGAATTCGATGAGGAACATCCGCAGAGTAAATGTTGGCAATATGAAGAGCATGTATATTTGCACTGTGTTTTCTGGGAGTTGTGGATGCGAGCAGGTCTTTGTCTCTCCAAAGTCCCTCTGGTAAAAGCCATGGGCGCTAGCCCAGAGCTACATAACTGCTGACCCACTGGCCAGGACACACCAGCTTACTGGTTTGCCCACTGCTGTTGGAAAGAGTGGATTATTGCTGAATTTGGACTCAATGGAAACATTAATCTAAGTCTTTCCCTGCTGCTCAGCTGCTGCATGTCATGAAACGTGTAGGAATGTAACGATCCCCGGGACATCAGTTGCTCTTTCAGATTTGGTGGAACTGGTGTGTGGGTTCAAATATAGGTGGGGGAATGAGAAAAGATTTAGTAGACAGGCAGTGTGACCCACTTTTTTCCTCAAAGAAAACAGACTGATTATTTATTTCCACACGCCCCCCCCCCCCCCCCCCCCCCCACCTGGGGGGCCTCAAAAA